>CAEFZP010004227.1:0-28062 GCA_903064625.1 Mallotus villosus | reverse complement strand
ATTATCATTCATGAGGGACTATGACTAAGACTCACAAGACATATGAAGTCACAACTAGCAAAAAATAGAAATGTGGAAGTCCTGTCAAAATAGTATTTACTTTCTTGTATCTCCTTACCTACATTTACTACTACTATCTCTACACCCAGTCGTGGGTATCTCGTTCTCTGGTGGGTTGTCTTTTTGCTGGGTGGGTTGTAACATGTGAATAACGAGCGCCCTCTTCCTACCTCTACACTGGTTCTGTCTATTCTTGTTCCTGTGTCTCGATTCACTTTTTCTTCTGATGGGCGCTTCTTCTTTCTCTTCTCTTTTCTACATCTCTTCTTTCTTGGGATTGCACAGGGATACCAAAAATACATGATGTGCGCTTCTTTCTCCTCTTCCTCTCTGTCTTTTCTGGTTCTATTTACTTCTGTCTTCTTCTGGGCTGGTGTATAGGTGGCGGGCATATCTCTTGCATTCTCCACCCTTCTGGCAGATAGGTCTGCCCCCTCTTCTCCTGTCCATGGGCCCCCACCCTCCTCCTCCCTCCTCCCCTCCTCCTCCTCCTCCTCCGTCCTCCTCCCACCCCCATTTCCCTCCAATCCTCGGTCTCCTTCTACCGGGTTCCTCCTCCTCCCCGTTTCTCCATTGTATCGCCTCCTCCGTCCTCCTCTCCCCTCCTACCTCCCCCTGCCTTTCCCTTCCTCGCTTCCTCCTTCCCCCAAGTCCTACCTCCGCCCCTTTTCCCCCCTTGGTCCTCGGTTCTTTTCCCGTAGCCTCCTCCTTCTTTTCTTCCTCCTCCTGCTGCCTGGGCTTGCCACTGCTTTACGTCCCTGGGAGGGGGAGGGGGAGGGGGGGAGTAGGGTAGAGTAGTGGATTGGGTAGATGTGGATATATTTGTTAGATAGTTTTAGAGATTTTTATGATATATCTCCGACTCAATTGAGGGTCAGAGAAGCCTTTTGACTCTTGCTGAGACGGCTCTCTACTGGCGGCCTTCAGCGTCCTCGCCGCCCGCGCGAAATTCCCCGCTCTGGTCCCTTCCTCTCCTCCTTCTTGGCGCTTTTTTTTCCCGCCCCGCCAAACTGCCACACCCACCCGTTTACATCGATCCTCATGCAGTCTATGTGGTCTGTGTCCCACAGAGACTCGGGGCAGCATATTTTTTGGCCCCACCACAGAGAACAAACCTTTCTGGGGATGCCGGTCTGGTCCAAAAGGTTAACAGCACGCAGACGAACCATCAACTGTCACACAGCACCAACACGCATCACCTCAGATCATTTCATTTTACGACATCCTTATTTTTCGCTTCCTTAATAAGCCAGGGCCATCCTGCTGATTACACCAGCCCTGCCGCCTTTGTGCCCTTCCCTTCCCCGCTCGCAGGGCGGCCCATGAAACTGATTAACCAGATGCCCGAATGGATAATGCTATTTTCAAATCCGCAGTCATTAACGGTGCGAGGTTCCCCGGCGGCGGGCGAGCTCAGGAGGACGTTGTGTGTGTTCGTATCCCCAAGGAAAACCCACCACAGGAGTGGTATGTGGAATCGAGGACAGGTTGCTGATTTCCAGGGCGTTATTGACCCCCCAGGTCCCCCGTTCTTTCGAGCGGCGTTTTTTCTAGGATACCTTTTTTTTCTTAAAGCCACCGTCACCACGTGTCACCAACGGTCACCACGTCACCACCCAGACAGAATGAGTGGCAGAGTAACCACATTGTGCTAGTACCTATTTTGACTTTCACTGACTTACATACTATATATCAGACCGATAGGACGGACTGGTGGGTGGACAAAGTCGAAATCAACGCGTACAGACATAGAGACAGACCAGCGAAATCATACAGACAACATAGAGACATGACAACAGCGAAATCACCAAACACCGTCAGACATATATACATACAATCTCAATCACACGACTACATATATACAGCCGCGAAATCACACAGACAGACATAGAGACAGACAACTAATCGTATAGCCATACATACAGAACAGCAAATCCCAAGACATCCAGACAGAGATACAGGCAAGATAGAGACAAGGCAGATAGGAAACGCAGAGGAACACGACAGATATACAGAGAGACAGAGAGACATCGAGACAGAGAGCAGAGGACAGAGGACAGAGAGACCGAAGACATAGATAACCGAGAGACAAAGACAGAGAAGAACTAGGAGGGACTACGAGGGAGCCGAGAGACAAGATAGACAGAAGACAGAGAGACAGAGAGACCGAGAGACAGAGAGACAGAGAGACAGAGAGACTAGAGACAGTCAGGACCTCATCTATAAAGAGTGGGGGGGGGGGGGTGGGGGGGGGGGGGGGGGTGGGGGTTTGGGGGGGGGGGGGGGGGGGGGGGTGGGTGTGGGGTGTGGGGGGGGGGGGGGACATCGGTGATTCCCTGGTCAAGTCCAAATATCCTCCACGGAGCCACTAGCCGTTCCACTACGGCTCAATGTGGAGGCAGAGTGTCTGTGCTTCAGGTGGGATACAAATCATGTATTTTTTTTAGGACAAACGAGCCCTCAGCTGGTAAAAAGTCCCTCCATGAGTCGGCCTGGGTGGTTGCCGGCGTTGCAAGTAAAGCTGAGCCGGGAGAGTGGCCAGCCCCCAGCCTCTCACAGCATCCCCACCACGCTCCGACAAGACGAAGACCTCCCCAGCAAGGGTGGGGGAAGGGAACGCCGTCGGATAGAGGGGTGGGGGAGAGGACCGCAAGGGCTGCGGAGGTGCTGTGAGATGAAGGAGGGGTGGCTGGGTTCCAAAGAGAACGCTTCCTGTTTCTTATGGGGGTGTCGCCTGTCTCCTGTCTCCGTTTTACAGCGGAACTGGTGGTGAGTGCGGTGGTGAGAGAGTGGTGCGGGTGGTGGATGATGACAGGTGGTGGTGAGTGTGGTGGTGATGGGCAAGGCTGTGGATCCCTCCTTGTCTCCCACAGACACTCACTGGAATGCAGCATCTCCACACTGACTGTCTGGCCTGCAGAGCCAAGGAGTTATAACAGAACCGAGACACAGGGTTTCAATAGTTGTGTGTGTTTGTTGTATAACAATATTCGTGTCGATTAATGCCCGCGTGCCCTAAGTGAGTGGAGTGACTCCCTCCCCTGATCATTTGGCCCTCTGCTCAAATGATTTCATTGGCTGTTTTTTCCCTGCCATATATAAGTCTAACCATAGCAGACACCTCTCTGAACGTTTGCCCTGCACATCAGTATCCTTTAAATGAATGTTTGCAATCTGGTGGCTGATCCCAGGTGTGCCTCTGTCTGTGCTGCGTCTCTCTGTCTGTGGTGTGTGTGGGTGTGTGGTGTTGTTTGTGTGCTGGATGTGGTGTGTTGATATGTCACATACCGTATGTTACGTGAATGGAACACTGGAATGAATTGGCGTCTGCGGCTAAGGATAATTGGAGTGTCCTCACCCCCCTCACAGGGCCATTTGACTGCTGTACATAACAAACGACTACGGACACCACCCCACCAACCCCTCCACCGCCCGCCCCCCCCCCCCCCCCCACCCACACCCACCCACGCAATGGTCCCAATGTCTCACACAAGGCCTGCCCCTCCCCCTCTACCTTTTACAATTAGACTTATCCACCTCGCCACTCAGAACCATTAAGGACTCGACCGTGAATCCATCACACCCATCACCCCTGCGTCTATCTGACGCTGCCCTCCGTTTTGAAATCTCCCTCCCACACCGCACTGGACCACACCAGCGCCCCGACCACTCCAGCCCTGCATGGCTCCTAACCTTGCTGAGGATGATGACCATAGCTTATTCTCGTCGATAGTGAGTGATATACTGATAGGTTTTTTAGGTCTATAGTATAAGGAAAGATAAGGCCAAACGGAGAGACGAGATAAGGTAGGAGAGAGATTATACAGCGAAGTGGACGAGCCTGTCCTATCCGCTTTGTGGGGAGAGGCGATGGGCGGAAGAGGAGTATTAAGTTTAGCAGAGGACACGAGTGAGAAGAAGAGAGGAGGATATATAATTTTATATATATCATAGATATATATATAGTTATTGTTTGTTTATCTATACATCTATATCATATATCTATATAATTTTTTATCGCTATAACTCATCTCGTTTTTCTATTTCACGGTTGACTTGTATTTTAAGAATTTATAATACAACGACTGTGTTTTGGGGGAGCGATAGTGCTGGCTTGCGCTGGGTCCTTGTTTTTTGTGTGCAGACAGATGTAGAGGGCAGAGCATCAGAAAAGCCTGCCATGTTCTCCATCCTCCTCCTGCACACTCAGCCCTCTTTCCTTCTCCCATTGAGCAGGCAACACAGCTCACAAAAACAAACTACACGCTTTTTTATTGTTCTTAAGGAACGATAGTTTTTTGGTTAGCGGACTACGTTTATTCCACAGCCTGGTACGTAGGGGATTCGGGAAGCTTGGACCTTTAGGTTCCACTGTCAAATTTTCGACCCCCTGAGCTACTGCCCATACCAGATTGTGCAAAGATCTCAATTTTCCGGCTTCAGTTAAGGACAGCAGTTAGACAACATAATTTTCTCTCAAATGAGTGGAAGCTTTTTCAAAGTATGCATTTTCATGTAATAGTGCTGCGCGATAAGATCACATCCCAGCGTGCATCATCGTAATCATCATCACATCATCATCAATCAATAGTTGTCTTCAAATCGACAGAGAGTCCTACCATGTTTTAGCTTGTGAACGTCACCCCCCTACTTGCCGCTGCGTGTGGGTCGCCGCGGCACCCTGTCCTGGGGCTAGGTCTGGTTGCTATGGTATCTGGCGGGTTACTGGAGTTGAAGCCTCCGGGTTAAGAGTTTGAGTGCAAAGAAGCTCTGGAGAGGATACTGGGTCCTGGAGAGAGAGAGAGAGGAGAGAGAGAGGAGAGAGGAGGTTCCCCGTACTTTTTCCCCTATTCCTTTTTTCATGCTTTCTTCTCTCTGCACTTTCCTTTCACTTCTTTCTCTCCTTTTCCTTTTCCCGTGTTCTCGTTTTTCCCTCTCTCTCCCGCCTGCTCTCTTGCTCTCTTTTTCCTCTTTCCTCTCTCTCTTTCTCATCTCTCTCTCTCTCTCTCTCTCTCTCTCTCTCTCCTCTTCTCTCCCCCTTTCTCGCCCTTTTTCGCTCCCTCCGTGAGTTTGTGAGGTTGGCATACATAATTTATCAGTGAGGGTGGGTGAGGATACTATCCAGGACTGAAACAACAAAAAGGAATCGAGTCCGACGACCATTCACAGCCGCCACACCCCCGCGCACTCCGCATACAAGGGGGCCTCTCCCCCCCCTTCCCCCCTGCCCTCCCTCGTCCCCGCCGCAGGTTGATGCTAAGGCCGACAGGCAACCCTCTAGGTCTAGCATCACGTCCGACCCTGCTCACCCTTATACGGCGAGCGTCCCCAACCGGCTGGTTGGCGGTACTGGCCCGGGGCTGCCCGCGCTCTATAGTCGGCTCACTTGCACGGCGATCGGCAGAAACCTAGGTTGCCTGGCAAAATAGTGCGTCCCGTAGTTCGCGATCGGAACGAGCTCCTCCCCCGGCACGAAGCCGCGGGTACGCGGGTGGTGTCTCGGGGAGTCATTATTACCGTGGGTGGAGATGGGGCATCACTGTGCGGGCTGCGAGCTGGCGGAGCAGACGGACACGTTGGAGGGCGCGAGACGGGTGGTGGCAAAAACAAGCAGCAGGCCCCTAGGCTCGCGGCGTGGGTGCCAGGCGAGGCGCAGCCGGTAACGAGGGGGCGAATGTCTAGCTAGCTTGAGAGGGGCGGAAGTGGAAAGGAGCAGCCGGGATACCCGAGTGATGCACATCGGTGCCGTAGGAGGGGGGGAAGCAAGCTCAGCGGGTGGGACGCTTTTTCGCTGACCCGGGCGGGTTGGACCTGCGCCGCCCGGACCGAAAGACAATTTAGGGCGGGCACATGCTGGTATAACGGGGGGGGGAGGCGCGGGCGATCACTCTTTTTTTTTAACGGGGGGGATGTGCTCACCCAGCTTTCGTCTCTTTTAGTTCTTCTCTTTTTTGCTTCTCCCACAATCAACTATTCTTACTTCTTTCTTACCTGCATTGTCCCCTTCACTTTCTTTCCCCCTTTCAATTTAAATCTCCAAGCATAATAGTCCTTTTAAGTGATATTGATCTATATTAAGTAACTAGACAATTTTAGTTTCATGTTTTGTTTTTCTATTTATAGGAATTTTAAATACTACTTTTTACAAAAATTCTTTTTAAAGTCAAAATTATTAAATATAATCCCTTCTTCGTCTCACTTTCATTTTTAGCTTTTTTCTTTCCACCCTGTTTCTTAATTCCTCAGTGCGGCAGTGTTAAACAAGTCTCTCTTTGCCGGGCATGTTCAAAACTATCAAGTTCTATCAGCGTTAAGCACACGCTCGTCTCACAACGCAAGTCAACACGCACAACCACAACACAGGCACACACACACCACCACAAACACAGGCACACACACACACACACACCACAAACACATGCCCCACCACCACCCACAAACACATTCACACACACACACACACCACAAACCCAGTACCCACACGACCACACCACCACAACACATGCCCACACACACCACAAACACATGCACATCTACTTCACACGCACCACCAGACACACACACACACACACACACACATACAGTCACTTCGTCCACATCACCCATACCACAAACACAGCACTAAACATCACACACACTCACAGAGTGTGTTAGCACTTTCAGACTTCATCACACATTCCAGCACAGGAAGTGATTGGCTCTTTCTCTCACTGCGAGCCTCTAACTCTATTAGAGATGGACACTTCTGGGTGAGAGGTGACACACACGCGCACATGTGCACACAGGCACACCCCTCAACACACACCACACACCTCAACACACACACACACACCTACACACACACACACACACACACCTCAACACACACACCCACCTCACACACCCACCTCACACACACACTCAAACCACACACCCACACACCACACACCCTCCAACCCACCACACCCTCAACACACACCTCCTCACACACACACCTCAACACACACCCTCAACACCAACACCTCACACACCCTCCACACACACACACCTCAACACACACCGTCACACAGACACCCTCCCACACACACCTCACACCTCACACACACATACACACTCAACACACCCACCCACCTCACACACACACACACCTCACACACCCCTCAACACACATACACCCTCACACACACACCACCCCTCAACACACACACACACCTCCACACACACACAGGTACACAACACCACACACACCTTCCACGGTTATTTCTAAAAGGAAATCACATCCAGCTGTAAATAATTAACAGAGGTTTCAACAAACATGTGTCAAAACGTTTCCAAGATCATTTGTGGCTTGCAGCTCTAACCTTGCTCTAGATTCTACCTGGACACAACAGCACATCGGACTAGCGTACACTACAGCTAACTGCCTGACTAATGTACACTGCATGCTAGCTATCAGCTAGACCGACTTGTGTGTATACTAGGTGTCTGACCCGTGTGTATACAGGTGTAGCTATCTGGCAGTCATAGTCCCATAGCCCACTGTGACTGTTCTCTTCCTGTTTGGGTGTGACGGTCCTAAAGGTTGGGTCCATGACTTGTTTCGTACAATAAATCCCTGGGTGTAAATATTAATAGTCTTTGTTAGGCTGTTGGTGTCCCTCTCCCTCTCCCTCTCCCTCTCCCTCCCCTCTCCCTCTCCCTCTCCCTCTCCTCTCCCTCTCCCTCTCCCTCTCCCTCTCCCTCACCCTCTCCCTCTCCCTCTCCCCTCTCCCTCTCCCTCTCCCTCTCCCTCTCCCTCTCGCTCCCCCTCTCCCGCCCCTCTCTCTCTCTCTCTCTCTCTCCTCAATCTCTCTCCCACTCTGCTCCCTCTCTCCCACAAATCCCCTTGCGTCTGACCTGTTGTGCAGTAAACTGCTTCTGTTGTTCTAAGAAGAAGACGAGACCGCTGCTGCGCATTGTGTCGTGGTACAGTGGTACGGTGGTACAGTGGTACGGTGGTACGGTGGTACGGTGGTACGGTGGTACGGTGGTACGGTGGTACGGTGGTACGGTGGTACGGTGGTACGATGGTACGGTGGTACAGTACTACAGTGGTACAGTGCGGCCCGCCTGGCTTCAGCCTTCGTCGTCTCTCCGGTAACCCCCCTCTCCCCCTCTCCCCCTCTCCCCCTCTCCCCCTCTCCCCCTCCTTCACAAAGACTTGTCTTTTTTTTCCCTCTCGATTCAACCCTCGCTTTTATGAATTATTAAACAGCACTCTGTGCTTTGCTGGGTGAGTGGGAGCTTCCAAACTCATCCCTCCCAACATGTTTCTGTTGTGTTGTGTTGGTGCATGTGTGTGTGTGTGTGTGTGTGTGTGTGTGTGTCTGTTCTGGGGTGTGAGGGCGACAAACACAACCAACACCACGGTTTATTTCTGTCTTTTGTGTCCTCTGTAGATACGAACAGCCTTATATTGCACTAAAAACATGAAATTTTCAGGACAGTCTTCCAGGTCCAACTCATTGCTAGAAACTCTGGAGGACTGATGATACTGTAAGCTGACTTCCCCTAGCTCTCTGTTATCTGGCGCACAATCTGCTCCATCTTTGCAGGCTTTGCTATTCCATTGGACTTCAAAAGTAAACGGAAAATCAATTTTGCCTCTCTTTCGTCTGTCTTAAAATACCAAGAAGTGCAAAGTGCATACGGTACACACGCACGCACGCACGCACGCACACCCACATATACACACACACACACACACACACACACACAGGGCCCTATTTTGACGATCTGAAACGCAAGTATCAAAGCGCAAAGCGCAAAGCGCAAGTGGGCGGGACTCCGGTGCGGTTGCTATTTTAGCAGCGGGATAAATGACTTTGCGCCTGACGCAAATGTAAAAGAGGTAGCTACATTACTAATGGGTGTGGTTTGGGCGTAACGTGCAATAAGCCAATCAGAGCGTCATCTCACATTCCCTTTAATAGCAGCGCTTGTTCCATGGCGGATTGCTATTATAACGGCGGATTTGCCAGGCGCACGCCAGCGGTTCACAGGAGACGGCCGTTCTTGTCAGGACCGTAAACGATAGAGAAGTGACATTGTATGGGAAAGGCAGAGCAGTTTCATTGCACTAAGTTGCCCACTCATGCTGCTCATTCAAATGTAGCCTATTTTGACATATATATATATTTTTTTTTAATTGCTTAGTTCTTAGAATTAGTGTAACTGTTTTTTAACTTAATTTAAGACCTGTTTGCACCTTCCTGCCACAGTAAATTGAAAACCGAATTCTGATTCTGATTCTGATGTGCATGGGAGAAGAAACCTACCCAAATTAGCTTCGGTTAAACAGGCGTAGGGGTAAATTGCCACAGTTGTTACAATTCAAGTTCACATACATACAGATTTCTCATGAACATCTTATTAATCATTGACATGAACGAAATGTAACACAGCTAGCCATACAATAAATCAAAACAATACGTAGTTTCGCAGGAAGAATACCCTGGCTTCGCCAGCAGTGCGCACGGACCAAGCTTGCGCCCTTAAAATAGCATCTGAATAATGCGCCATTGTCTTTAAACCACCTTTTTCCTGGTCAGTGGCGGAATGGTTTTTCGGAAACCGCAAGATAGCACCAAGAACGTTTGCGCCAGAACACGCCTCCTTTTTCGCTAAAACCGCCCCCGGGAGCGCAAGGTCATTTCGACGTGCGCCCGTGGAGGGAAAAATCCGCTTTGCGCCGAGAGTTCGGTAAAGTTGGCATGATATTCACAGATTCAAACTTGCGGGTTCAATAACTCTACAGCGAAATTTTATTCAATCACAAATAACGCATATTTCGTACTGTAGTAAGGTAAACAACGAGCTACAAAGTCATTTTCATCAAAACGAGTCGTCCTGCAACCTGAAGAAATAACATTGCTCTCTACGAGCAGCCGGCGGCGAGACTGCAGAAAGACGACTGCTTAGGGACCGTCTACAAAGTACAGCACCAAAAAGAGATACATAAAAAATATGTATTAATTTCACGTTTAAATAAGGTAGTTGTTCCAAACTTACCTCAATTATAAGTTGTCTCATGCTAGTTGTACTACATCACTTACTTTTCAAAAATATGCGTAATCCAAATTTATGGGAATATTTTTTTCAAAAAATCTTTAATAGTTTTATAATTACATACAGTTGTGTCTTTAAACTTTCCTCACACATAATTAGTCTTCTGCTGGTTGTACACCAACTTTTCAAAAATACGAATAATCCAAATTTTGGGGAATATTTTGGGCCAAAAACGTTTAATAGTTTCATATGTAAACAGAATTGTGTCTTTAAACTTTCCTCACATATAAATAGTCTTATGTTGGTTGTACTACAGCACCAATATTTCAAAAATAGGCATAATCCTAATTTTGGGGAATATTTTGGGTCAAAAACGTTTAATAGTTTCATATATAAAAAGAGTTGTGTCTTTAAACTTTCCTCACACATAAATAGTCTTCTTATGGTTGTACTACAGCACCAATTTTTGAAAAATACGCCTAATACAAATGTTGGGGAATATTTTGGGCCAAAAACGTTTAATAGCTTCATATATAAACAGAATTGTGTCTTTAAACTTTCCTCACATATAAATAGTCTTATGTTGGTTGTACTACAGCAGCAATCTTTCAAAAATATGCATAATCCTAATTTTGGGGAATATTTTTGGCCAAAAACGTTTAATAGCTTCATATATAAACAGAGTTGTGTCTTCAAACTTTCCTCACACATAAATAGTATTTTTATGGTTGTACTACAGCACTAACATTTCAAAAATATGCATAATCCAAATTTTGGGGAATATCTTGGGCCAAAAACGTTTAATAGCTTCATATGTAAACAGAATTGTGTCTTTAAACTTTCCTCAAATATAAATAGTCTTATGTTGGTTGTACTACAGCACCAACATTTAAAAAATAGGCATAATCCTAATTTTGGGGAATATTTTGGGTCAAAAACGTTTAATAGTTTCATATATAAACAGAGTTGTGTCTTTAAATTTTCCTCACATATAAATAGTCTTATGTTGGTTGTACTACAGCACTAACATTTCAAAAATATGCATAATCCAAATTTTGGGGAATATTTTGGGCCAAAAACGTTTAATAGCTTCATATATAAACAGAGTTGTGTCTTTAAACTTTCCTCACACATAAATAGTCTTATGTTGGTTGTACTACAGCACTAACTTTTCAAAAATAGGCATAATCCTAATTTTGGGGAATATTTTTTGCCCAAAACGTTTAATAGTTTCATACAGGTGTACATATTATTAGAATATCATCAAAACGTTGATTTATTTCACTAACTCCATTCAAAAAGTGAAACTTGTATATTATATTCATTTATTACACACAGACTGATATATTTCAAATGTTTGTTTCTTTTCATTTTGATGATTATAACTGACAACTAAGGAAAATCCCAAATTCAGTATCTCAGAAAATTAGAATATTACTTAAAACTAATACAAAGAAAGGATTTTTCTAAATCTTGGCCAACTGAAAAGTATGAACATTAAAAGTAGGACCATGTACAGCACTTAATACTTAGTTGGGGGTCCTTTTGCCTGAATGACTGCAGCAACGCGGTGTGGCATTGAGTCAATCAGTCTGTGGCACCGCTGAGGTGTTATGGAAGCCCAGGTTGCTCTGATAGTGGCCTTCAGCTCTTCTGCATTGTTGGGTCTGTTATATTGCATCTTCCTCTTCACAATACCCCATAGATTTTCAATGGGGTTAAGGTCAGGCGAGTTTGCTGGCCAATTAAGAACAGGGATACCATTGTCTTTAAATCAGGTACTGGTAGCTTTGGCACTGTTTGCAGGTGCCAAGTCCTGTTGGAAAATGAAATCTGCATCTGCTCTAAAACCTCCTGGTTTCAGGAGGTTTTCATTTTCCAACAGGACTTGGCACCTGCAAACAGTGCCAAAGCTACCAGTACCTGATTTAAAGACAATGGTATCCCTGTTCTTAATTGGCCAGCAAACTCGCCTGACCTTAACCAACGTTTTGATGAAATTCTAATAATATGTACACCTGTATGAAACTATTAAACGTTTTTGGCCAAAAATATTTCCCAAAATTAGGATTATGCCTATTTTTGAAAAGTTAGTGCTGTAGTACAACCAACATAAGACTGTTTATGTGTGAGGAAAGTTTAAAGACACAACTCTGTTTATATATGAAGCTATTAAACGTTTTTGGCCAAAAATATTTCCCAAAATTAGGATTATGCCTATTTTTGAAAAGTTAGTGCTGTAGTACAACCAACATAAGACTATTTATGTGTGAGGAAAGTTTAAAGACACAACTCTGTTTATATATGAAGCTATTAAACGTTTTTGGCCAAAAATATTTCCCAAAATTAGGATTATGCATATTTTTGAAATGTTAGTGCTGTAGTACAACCATAAGAAGACTATTTATGTGTGAGGAAAGTTTAAAGACACAACTCTGTTTATATATGAAGTTATTAAACGTTTTTGGCCAAATATATTCCCCAAAATTAGGATTATGCATATTTTTGAAAGATTGCTGCTGTAGTACAACCAACATAAGACTATTTATATGTGAGGAAAGTTTAAAGACACAATTCTGTTTATATATGAAGCTATTAAACGTTTTTGGCCAAAAATATTCCCCAAAATTTGTATTAGGCGTATTTTTCAAAAATTGGTGCTGTAGTACAACCATAAGAAGACTATTTATGTGTGAGGAAAGTTTAAAGACACAACTCTTTTTATATATGAAACTATTAAACGTTTTTGACCCAAAATATTCCCCAAAATTAGGATTATGCCTATTTTGGAAAAATTGGTGCTGTAGTACAACCAACATAAGACTATTTATATGTGAGGAAAGTTTAAAGACACAATTCTGTTTACATATGAAGCTATTAAACGTTTTTGGCCAAAAATATTCCCCAAAATTTGGATTATGCCTATTTTTGAAAAGTTAGTGCTGTAGTACAACCAACATAAGACTGTTTATGTGTGAGGAAAGTTTAAAGACACAACTCTGTTTATATATGAAGCTATTAAACGTTTTTGGCCAAAAATATTCCCCAAAATTAGGATTATGCCTATTTTGGAAAAATTGGTGCTGTAGTACAACCAACATAAGACTATTTATATGTGAGGAAAGTTTAAAGACACAACTCTCTTTATATATGAAACTATTATACATTTTAGGCAAAATATATTCCCCCAAAACTTGGATTATGCATATTTTTGAAAAGTTATTGCTGTAGTACAACCAGCAGAAGACTAATTATGTGTGAGGAAAGTTTAAAGACACAACTGTATTTAATTATAAAACTATTAAAGATTTTTAGAAAGAAATATTCCCATACATTTGGATTATGCATATTTTTGAAAAGTAAGTGATGTAGTACAACTAGCATGAGACAAATTATAATTGAGGTGGGTTTGGAACAACTACCTTATTTAAACGTGACATTAATAAATATTTTTGATGTATCTCTTTTCGGTGCTGTACTTTGTAGACGGTCCCTAAGCAGTCGTCTTTCTGCCGTCTCGCCGCCGGCTGCTCGTAGAGAGCAATGTTATTTCTTCAGGTTGCAGGACGGCTCGTTTTGATGAAAATGACTTTGTAGCTCGTTGTTTACCTTACTACAGTACGAAATATGCTTTATTTGTGATTGAATAAAATTTCGCTGTAGAGTTATTGAACCCGGAAGTTTGAATCTGTTAATGTCATGCCAACTTTACCTAACTTGCGCCGAGTGCAAGATAGGAATGATACTTGCGTCACTGACAAAGTCAATTGCGCTGGGTGCAAGATAGGGCCCCACACACTCACACTAATCAGACAGTGTAGCTGGTGGCGAAGAATAGATCCAACAGGGCCGTTCTGCAACCACGTCCATGTCGAACGCTTCAGGTTTTCTGACACTCCCGCAAGAGTCCCGTATGCTCCTAAATCGTCACGCGAAGCCCCCCCCCCTCCCCTCCCCCCCCTCCCCCCCCTCCCCCCATCCCCATCCCCCCCTCCCCCCCCTCCCCCCCCTCCCCCCCCAAAAAGAAAAACGTCAGACGCTTTCTCCTCTCTCCAATCAAATCTGCCACTTGCATTTCAGAGGTCTGCATGCGACTCTTTGTCTCTTTCCGCTGCTTCTACCTTTTTGACAAAGTTGTTTACCGTCGCCTGAGAGAGAGAGGCTACTGAGAGCCCGTTCAGCCAGAGAGTCTGCCTCATTGAGCTTTTACTGCATTCAGGCATCGGGCTCCTTTTGGAACCGGCCATTTAGAAAAAACGGTTTGAACGTGGACCTCGCTTATACAGCTCGCTAAAGCAGTGACGACCAGAGAGGAGAAAGACTCCCAAAATCCCCTTTATCGACTACGGTGAAAGGTATCGCGTCTGGTGGAAAATCAATGAAAATTGTTGGCAAACATCAATGGGAACGATGGAAGCGGAGGAGGACTAGGCGAGCTATCTGTGTGTTTCCACACCGCCTCTGGCACTATGGTACCCCACCAAGCACTTCCACAGACCCAAACAGTCTCCGCCCCCCAAAGAAATGTTTTGGAAAATGTTTGGTTTTTTTTACAAGGCGAATCGTACACAAAGCGGAGTGGGATGGATGAGTTCTGGGATGGGTCTGGAGGGAGAGAGAGAGAGAGAGAGAGAGAGAGAGAGGAGGGAGAGCGAGAGAGAGGGAGAGGGAGAGAGAGAGAGAGAGAGAGAGAGAGAGGGAGAGGGAGAGAGGGAGAGAGGGAGAGAGGGATAGAGGGAGCGATGTAGCTAGCTGTCGATCGTCTCTGAGCGTCTGTCAGCGTGATCGTTTACTGCGGTTTCTCGTGCGAGGGAGCTGCGATGCTCGAGCTCAGCGGTTCGCAGGGTACGACTGGGACACAGGAAGGGACGAGGTTCTCTCACGTTCCCCGCCGGAGAACTCCTGGGGCTCCAGGATGCCCGACTCCTGGAGGGAGCGGATGCAGGAGTCCACCAGCTCCAGGCCGGTGGTCAGCTCGTCCTCGATGTCCCTCTGGCCGTCCTCCTGGGCGTCCCTCTGGCCGTCAGCTGCGGGAGGAGGAGGAGACCCAGGGTGAGGAGGGAAGCTGTGGTGCCACCGGGCCTCCCTGCTGTGATAACCATCTACATCACCTCCCTCTGGCTGTGTCCTCATGTATATAGATATTTACATCCCACCAACCCACCCAGCTTTTAAAGTATATATACTATATATACAGTACCAGTCAAAAGTTTGGACACAATGGGAAAATGTGTCCAAACATTTGACTGGTACTGTATATATATATATATAGTATATATAGTATGTGTGTTTATATGTGTGTGTGCGCGCGTGTGTGCATGTGAATGTGCATTCAAGACGTGTGTCATTGTGAACCAGATGATCTGTGTGTGTGTTTACATATGTTCAGTCATGTCCAAAGTTGGCTGTAAACATCAAATGACACCCCGTTCTGTTCTTCATAGAGGCCAACAGCACAACCAGAGCCTACTACATCAGCCTTGTGCTTGGAAGACTGGGGAGGTGTAATCAATAAAGTTTGACTTGATTTGAAGCAAATACCACACGGCCCCAATTAAGGTAACAACCTCGGAAGGATCAAAAATCGAAGCTAAGAAGTACCTGAGTGTGTATCTGGGAGAGAGTGTGTCTGATGGAGTGTGTGTGTGTTGGTGTGTTGAGGGGTGTGTGTTGGTGTGTGTCCTGGAATGTGAGTGTGTGTTTGTCTAAAAGTGTGTGTGTGTGTGTGTGTCTAGGAATGTGTGTCTAAGACTGCATGTTTGTGTATACCTTGAAGCGTGTGTTAAGAGTGTGTGTTTCAACAAGGTGTGTGTGTGTGTGTGGGGAGCGGTAAGGCCTGTGTAATTCCTGGTTATGCATCATAAAGGGAGTTTAATATGTGTTAAATTAAAGTCTGAGTTTTATACACATCACAACTGAGATCTCCCCCCTCTCCCTTCATCCCACCTCTCCCTCTCTTCTCCTCATGGTCGATGTCAATGTGTGTGTGTGTGTGTGTGTGTCTAAGAGTGGGTCTTTCATTTGATCTTAAAGTGTGTGTGCCTAGGAGTGTGTGTGTAAGAGTGTGCGTGCGTGTGTCAACAAGTGTGTGTGCCTAGGAGTGCGTGTGTAAGAGTGTGCGTGCGCGTGTCAACAAATGTGTGTGTGTCTAGGACCGTGTGTTTGTCCGGGGGAGTGTACGTGCGCACGTCCAGGAGTGTGTGATGAACACCCCCGTCTACCCTCATCACCCTGGCAGCGCCGCACCAAACACACACACACATCTGTTGACAGAAGGCTGTTTGGGTATGCGTCGCCTGTCAGATTGTAATCCCAGCTAGCGTGGGGCCGTGAGCGCCGCCGAGGCGTGGTAATTCCACGGTTTAGCCGTGGGATAAGATCGCTAGCAGAGTTCAGTGACGCCCTCATCGACACCCATCCTCTCCCGGAGACGCCGGGCTAATCTGCCCAGTGAGAGAGACAGACGGGGTGTTTACCTTGAGTGTTCCAGCGGAACTGCTCGTCTGACGAACTGCAAGAGAACACAGAGGGGGGAAAACAACAGGTTTAGAACACGTAGTACTCTGGGGACCGTGTATCAGGTGGTGTTTCTAGACTGGACGTACCACGTGAGGTCTATAAAGTCTGTCTGCCTGACAGTCTGCCGACCTGTCGACCTGTTGACCTGTCTGCCTGTCTGCCTGTCTGCCTGTCTGCCTGTCTGCCTGTCTGCCTGTCTGCCTGTCCGCCTGTCTATTCATCCGTCTGCTTGCAATGTTATTTTCCATCCATCCATCCATCCATATTCATCCATCACGGTAGCCTTGGAGACGAGGGTGAGTTAATTAGTAGACCCAGTAGTGGTTTGTGGGTAATGTGTTTCTGATTGCAGCACAGGCCAGCAGAGAGGAGTTGACATTGGAATGAGCGAAGGACACACACACACACACACGTTCACACATATACATACACGCACAGACAGACATATACACATACACAGATGTGTGTTTGGTTTTTAACATGTTAAATGGTATGGCTCCACCTCCGCTTAGTGATGTTATTAAACAGTGCACTCAGAGTGGCAGACACACTAGATCCGCTTCAAGAGGTGATTGTGTTATTTCACATAGGTCGAGCTCTTTTAGCAAGTCAGCATTTCCTGTGACTTCAGCACACACTTGGAATGCTCTGTTATCACACATACGCACACAAGACACGTACAAAACATTCAAACGTAGCCTTAAGCAATGGCTCGTTGCCAATCAGGTTGGAAAGCATTGATGTATTGTCTGCCTATATGTGCGCTTGTATTGTTAAGTATTGATGTATGTTACTTTGCCTCAGTGTTACATATGTGTGTATGTATGTGTGTATGTATTTGCTTGTACTGCAGGTACACTTTTCTTTTGCTTATATGTGAACTGGTTGTGTGTCTACGTTACTGTCTGTTTATTGACTCATTTGAAACTCAGTTTGTTATTTGACATGTTGTAATTTTAGGCTGCCTACATGGGAACAGCAGATAACAATTCGCCTCTCTGGCTAACGCTGGCTCACTTACAGTGTTGCTGTTGATTGGTGTGCATTGTCCCTGAAATAAATGAGAATAAAAAAAGAAAATAAACAAATCATATATACACACGCATATGTACATCCACACACAGACACACACAGCCGAGTCAAGTCCTTCTAGAGCACATTCAAAAACAGACAATGCCCACCAAAGTGCTGAACAAAATCATCAAATAGGGCAGAACAACAATAGATAAGAACAACAGACAAACAACACAATTACAGTGCAATCCCCGTTGCAGCTCTGCTCTGAGCTGGGACGGGGGCACGCACCACACGCAGACAGATGGGTGTAAGCCTGGGCCCTCGCTGCACAGCTTAAACCCAGCCGGCCCTGTCAGATCGGGGGAACTCTGCGGCTTCCTCCTGACCACACGTGACCCTGCAGAGCGTCTGCTAATCGCCGAGCGGGCGTGAAGAGGCTCTGTGAGGTCAGAGACGCGGGAGGAACCAGCACACTCCGGAGAGTAAATAAGTCATTACGTCCCCGTGGGCACTCATCACTGGAAGTGTGCCTCACGCAGGCTCTGAAGGCCTGGCTAATTCCTCCAGCTGTCTCCCTCCAGCCACACTGCTGCTGGGGGTGGAAACACCATTTGGACCTCATGAGGACCGCCCCGGTCAAACACACACACACGAGCATGTGCACACGTGCACGAGGATGCAGAGGCGCGCACACACACACACACACAAAGATGGATACGCATCCCCCCCACACACACACACACAAGGATGCATACCAACACACACACACACACACACAGAAAGATGCATATGCATCCCCCACACACACACACAAAGATGCGTACCCCCACACACACACACACTCACACAAGGATGCGTACCCACACACACACAGACGCACACAAAGATGGATACGCATCCCTCACACACACACACTCACACAAGGATGCGTACCCACACACACACAGACGCACACAAAGATGGATACGCATCCCTCACACACACACACACACACACAAGGATGCGTACCCGCACACACGCGCACACAGAAAGACGCACACACACACGGTGTAACACACACACACACTGTGGTCAACATGAAGGAGTGAGCAGAAGCAGTAAAGGGAGAGTGCCATGCATCAGATGTGATGGAGGCAGCAGATGTTATTGACGAATCAGTGTGACAGCATGGCACCGAGATGCATTTGGTTATAGACACCCCTGAATGTGTCACCACACACCTTCCCACTGACGGTTGTCACAGCAACGGCGCCCGGTGTTTCCAAACACAGGGATGACAGCGTGTCACGGTGATGACTAGCGTGTCATGGTAATGACATGCTGTCAGTCAGGAAAAACGGAGCGAGTTTTGTGAATGTGTGCGTGAGCGTGAATGTGCAATTGTCTGTATGGCATTTGTTTTTTATGCAGTGCAGGGGCGTGACTGCACTGAGTAAACTGAATGCAAATGACAAACTCCAAACAATGTTAAAACTCCAGAATGAACAGTTCTTTTGTCACTCACTTGACTTACTCCTTCAAACCGTTTTTCAGTGTGTGTGTGTGTGTGTGTGTGTGTTGGCGGTTCCAAGACAAAGTCCACACAGTGAACAATGTGTGCGTGTGTCTTTGTTGTTGTGACAGCTGACAGGCAGTTCAAGTGAAGAAGCAGCTGATTGGTTTATTGTGGAGATAATGGTTTTGTTTCATTTAGTGCCTCCTGACGTTTGTATAGAGACTGGGTGTGTGTGTGTGTGTGTGTTTGCGTGTGTGTGAGTGTGTGTCTGTGTGCTTCTGAGTGTGTGAGTGTGTGTTTGTGTGAGTGTGTGTCTGTGTGTTTACCCCAGCCCATCTCAGTTGATTGGCTCCCCTACTGGTTAAGACGTAATAACATGCCCGGCGGGGGTCCTCTGTCGCACCCAGGGGGGGGCTTGGTGTTCAGAGGAACTCAATCTACGGTGCCACTCGCTCGCGCACACATTCGCAGACGCACGCCATTCCAAAAACGCACACTCTTGCCCACGCCGCTGACACAATAGACACTCGCACGCACGCACACGCACACACGTGTGTTCAGACCCCTGGATCATTATTGACTGTCAGTGGGTCATTATCCTGTCATTTAAAAGCACCTGTTAATCCTCCCGTACCGAGCAGATGTCGTCCCAGCTGAATGAGCGGGTGATTATGGTGATTATGGTATCACATCATCGCCGAGCAACCTTCATCCATAATACACTACTGTGGGGTTCGGTGTCACAACTCGTACGCCGATAACGGTTTGAGTCATCATAACTGCTGTTTATATCCATGTGTATTTAGCGAAATGCTTTGATCCCAAGATGGCCGTGTGGTTGCTCTGACATCACTTCCTGGGATGGAAGGAAGTATAAGTCACGGGACTGTGGCATGTCAGAGATGACCACGGTTTTTTTTATGACAGAAAAGAACACATACACACACAACCACATTCATATCAACGTGTCACGGCTGTCACGCCCCTGTCCCTCGTGCTTCCCTGTGTGTTGTGTGTCTGGGTCATTCTCTGCACCTGGGTCTCGTTAAGTGTCTGTGTGAGCTTTTCAGGTTGCTCGTTTGTCGTCATTATTTTCACCTGTGTCTAGTTTGGTCCTTCTTGTGCGTGTTAGCGCGCGCCCGGTTAGTGTTCGCCAGACCCTTGTCATGTCTTCACATGTGAGCGTTCCTCGTGAGTGTTTGGAAAATCGTTTCTTTTGGTTTTTACGATCCTGCTTGCCTCTCTCTGTGTCCGTCTCCTGCGTTCACCTTGACACAACACATTGGTGAATGACACACCAACACACATACACACACACACGTGAACGACACACCAACACACATACACACACACACAGCTATGAACACACACATTCCAGTATTTGTGGTTCACTGGGATTACCAGAAATTATAATTTAGTATTACACACAGCTTTGTTGAAAACACATTTCTGATTGGTTGAAAGGCATTCGAGGCTGTGATGTCTGAATAGCAGGACGCTGCCATGAAAAGCAAACCGTTGCTATGGACGTTACCATCATTTATTTTTGTGTTGCAGAAGCATTGAAATCATTTTTTTTTCCAGTGGGAAAAAAATATATTTATATTTTAGAAAATAGTGACGCAATGAAAGAAATAGAGAGAGATGAGAGGGGAATGGAGAGAGAGACTGTCTGGATAATCTCTCCTATGGGAAACAGGAGAGACCTCCAGAGTTCACACTCTCACACTCTGATCCATTCACTGGTGTTGATGTGTGTGGAGGGGTTGCACAGAGAGTGAGAGAGAGAGAGAGAGAGAGAGAGAGAGAGAGAGAGATAGAGAGATAGAGAGAGAGAGTGTGAGAGAGAGAGAGAGAGAGATAGAGTGAGTGGGGGAGAGAGAGAGAGAGAGAGAGAGAGGGAGTGTGAGTGGTTTATTACCTTCCGTCTCCTGAGACCATCACAGGACTAATCATCACACCCCCCACCACACACACACCACACATCAAGGATCTATCCATATGAGAAGAAGAATTCGCTGCTTGAGTGTGTGATCAGTCTAAGCGCAACAGAAGAAATCCAAGGCCATGAGTGGAGGGGTCTGTACCACACACACACGCACACACACACTCTCAGATACACGTCCACACACACATAACTACCCACACTGCCCCTCAAACTTTCAGCACTACTCTCTTTAATTGACACAAAATCCATGAATCATGTCACTGGTGTAATGAAACAACTGTTTCAACTGATGTTGAAATAATCAAACCGTAAATTCTAACACACACACACATACCCACAGAGAAACACAGTAACACACACTGTCACAGAAACACACACACACCCACACAGATACACAGTAACACACACTGTCACAGAAACACCCACACACCCACACAGATACACTGTAACACACACTATAACAGAAACACACACACAGAAACACACACACTCCTAGCTGTGAATGATGTGTGTGCTGGCTGGCTGATTGGTGTGTGTAGAGTGATTTAGATGTGTGGGGGCAAGGCAGGGCTTCTAATGAACAGATCCTTCTGATCTCACTATACATCACTGTGATGTATACACAACATGCACCTCACTCTATGGTTTGGACCACTCACACAAAGGACACACACACACACACACACAGGACGCACACACACGCAGTACACACACAGACACACGACACATGCACAAACACACACAGACAGTTTTTATTTTAAAAACACACTTAGACATTGTAATCAACGTGAGACAACGGCTGGTTGTTAGCACACACACTCACACACACACACTTACACACACACACACACATACACACACACACTGTCATTGTCATCTGTTCTGTGCTTGTAAGCAGAAGCCTAAGGCTGATTATGTGAAAATGGACTTGACTGTGTGTGAGGTAGTGTGTGTTTGTTTGTGCATGTGCGTCTGTGTGTATGTTTGTGTGTGTGCACGTGTGTGCATGTCTGTGTGTTTGCGTGTGTGTGTGTGTGTGTGTTTGTGAAAGCTAGGAGAGGGGCTGCCAATAGACGTTCCAGAAATACATCAGGCTGTCTGATTGCAGGAAAGTGCGACAGGCTGTCGCGTTCACCCAATGACTGCTATCAATGCCAATCCCATGGTGGTACAAGCAAAGCATTAGACAAAACCTAACAGCCTGCATCACAGTGGATGGTATATTTTCTCTCTCTGTCTCTCTCTCTCTCTCTCTCTCTCTCTCTCTGGCATCATTTGGTACAGCCTTATCTAGTCTCAGCCATTATCTGGTGTTGGAGGAAGATAAGCATACATTTGCATATTTGCATATTTAATGACACACACACACACACACAACCTAAATGCTGCCACTGTGAGAAGCCGGGCTAGTTGAGGTTCTGCTCTGTTGCTGTACTGCTGGAGGAAATGAGCCCACAGCCTGCAGGCAACACAGCACTGTGACACTTACAGGCAACTACTCTGAGAGATGGAGATTGAGGGAGAGAGAGAGAGAGAGGAGAGAGAGAGAGAGAGATAAGTAGAAAGAGAGAGAGGGAGAAAGAGAGGGGTGAGAGCGAGATGTAGAGTGAGGAGCATATATAGAGAGAGCGAGAGAGATAGAGCGAGACTATACGAGACTAGCCTCGATCGCACGATGGAGCGAGTCGCTGCTACGTCGCGCTCGCGTCATCTCTCTCTCTAGCTCTCTCTCGCTCGCTCTCGCGCTCTCTCGCTCTCTCTCTCTCGAGCAGCTCGATAGACTGATACTCTGCGACAAACACAGTGACAGGATCTGTGAGGGATGATGGCACCTGTCATCATTTTTTCTCCCCTATTGGAAATGCATCATTAGGTAGAACATGAATTACAGGATCCCTCACTCACACGTACAGTCACATTACGAAACACACACGGACGCACACACTCACGCGCACGCTCATACACACGCGCATGTGCACACACTCACACCACACGCTCACATTAACACCCGGACGCACACACAGTCACGCACAAACACACCACACCCTCACACTTCCCACATACACACACACCCGTGTACACACAGACACTCTTCCTTTCTCTCTCTTCCACACACACACACACACACACACACAGGAGGAGCACCCAGTACGTGCAGGTGCTTCAGCAGTCAGTGCCAGGCAGCTTGTTCAGGTGATCAGAGCTGGCTGGTAATGAGAGACGGGTCAGCTGACACACTGATTTGCTGAACCTGGAAATACCTCGCAGGCTAATGGAGTAATGGATCCCTTCATTGTTTTATTGTCTGGTGAGGAGAGGGGGGAGAGAGGAGAGGAGGAGAGAGGAGAGGAGCGGAAAGAGGACTTGAGAGAGAGAGGAGAGAGAGAGAGAGAGGAGAGAGGAGAGAGGGAGAGGAGAGGAGGAGGCAGAGCGAGAGGAGGACGAGAGGAGGGAGGTTAAGGAGGAGAGAGGACGAGAGGAGCAGAGGGAGAGAGAGCAGGAGAGAGAGACTGGAAGAGACGGAGATGAGGACAAGCCAGATGGAGGAGAGAGGATGAGAGAGACAGAGGAGGAGGAGAGGAGAGGACGAGAGAGCGGCGAGGCGACGGCGGCAGCGAGAGGCGAGGCAGAGGAGAGAGAGGAGCGGAGAAGGCGAGAGCGAGAGAGCAGCAGACTGAGAGCGAGAGTCGTAGCAGAGATGAGCGGAGAGGGCAGCGAGAGCGAGAGGACGAGAGGAGAGGAGGAGAGAGAGAGGAGAGACGAGCAGAGAGGAGTAAGATGAGAGAGGAGAGAGGAGCAGAGGCAGAGAGCGAAGAGGAGAGGAAGAGACGGAGAGAGGAGGGGAGAGAGGAGGGGCGAGAGGAGGGGAGAGAGGAGGGGAGAGAGGAGGGAGAGAGGAGGGGAGCATAGCGTGAGGGGAGAGAGGAGGGGAGACGAGGAGGGGAGGGGAGGGGATAGGAGAGGAGAAGAGACAGAGAAGCGGAGAGGAGAGGCAGAGGCGAGGAGAGGTGGAGAGGAGGTGGAGCAGGAGATGTAGAGGAGACGAAAAGGAGCGGAGAGAGAGAAGGATCAGAGAGAGAGCAGTAGCAGAGCCGAGGAGCGGGGAGGCGTGAGGGATCTTAGGGGTGACAGCACACCAGGTGGTGTTGTGTTGATGTGGAAAGGTCTGGGTCGACAGTGTTCTCACGTTGTGTTCCTGTGGTTTACAAGGCTGAGTGTGTCAGTCTTACAGACACATGCTGAGGACGCTGGCGCGTGAACGCTGGCAGGGGGCTGTTTCAAGGCCCTCTCTCTCACTGTCACGATTTGATTCCATCTCTCTCGTCTCCCCCATCTCACCCTCCGTCCCTCTTACACCTTTCTCTCTCTCTTTCTCATGCATGTCTGTCTGGTCGATAGGCAGAGGAGGAATCTTATATTTCACATGGAGTAAATGTAGTGATATAGTGAATACTTACATCATTTTAATATCAAAACCATGCGTGCATGCATGTGAATATGTACAGCGTATATACATATACACGTGTGTACGTGTGTCTACATGTGTGTGTTTGTGTTGTGTGTTGTGTGTGTTTGTGTGGTGTGTGTGGTGTGTGTGTGTGTGTGTGTGTGGTGTGTGTGTGTGTGGGGTGTGGGGGGGGGCTGAGTCAGTGAATAAAATCCCGGTGCTGGCAGGGACTGGAGCAGTGCGGGAAGCGTGTCCTGCATGGAGAGCAGCCCTGCTAGGCAGAACCAACTCATTAACATGTTCCCTCACTCCAAATGAGCTTAGCAAACACACCAAACTACTTCACAAGTCCTACATTCTCCCCGTGCTAACTTGTGGAGGGGACATAGACTTATAGGCTTAGACGTGTGTGTGCGTGTGTGTGTGTGTTACCACTGTGTTACTATTGTGTCACCGGTCACATTAGGGTTTTACGTACGCACACGTGGTTTGAAATGAAAAAAAAGTGTTCGATAAGGGATGGGGCCCGGGAAAAGAGTGAGGGCGAAGAGATGAAGGGATAGAGGAGGAGGAAGAGAAGAGAAAGAGTGATGAGGCGAGACAGAGAGAGTGAAAAAGGGAAAAAATGAAATAAATCAATGAAGCTATTCTGTGGCTGCTTCTGGGTAATGAAAGTCATTATAGCACACTCTGCCCCCCTCTCTCTCTCTCTCTCTCTCACTCGATATCTCTCATCTCTCTCACACTCTATCTCTCTCTCTCACTCTCTCTCTCTATCTCTCCACTGTGTCTTTGGCCCTTCTCCCCTCATGAACGCTAACGATTCTCTGAAACACAATAAAAACACTCATTTATAGGTCATGTTCCTGGCCCTCCCTCCCTTCTCTATGATTTGCATACTAATTGCCCCGTCGTCTATAGCATGGTTAGCGTGTTAGCATGTGTCATCTCCTGCTGTTCCAGAGATCCACAACACAGGCCTGTTCCGGCACGCGTCGCCAACTGACGACTTATGGAAAAGGTTGTCGAGCTGAAGTGTGAGAGATGAAGGGGTTGAGGGCTGGGGGGGGTAGTTCCTTGGTGTTTTACCTGCATTAATTCCTCTCTTGTGTGTGTGTGTGTGCGTGTGTGTGTGCGTGTGTGTGAGAGTATGTGTGCAATGTGCGTGTACCTTACTGGATGTGATATCATGCCAGTGTGAGGTAATCTATTTTCAGAGCATTGTAAGTCACAGTACAGCTCAAAGTGCATGACATATAAAGCGTCTGTATGTGTGAGAGTGTTGATGGTCATGTATGTGTGTGTGGTGTGTGTGTTTGTGTGTGTGTGTGTGTGTGTGTGAGAGAGAGAGAGTGTTTCTATGTACGTGTGTGTGTCTGTACCTGGGTTGCAGGGACACCGTGCTACATGCGCAGCTCTCTGTGTGAGCAGATGTTTCCCATGAGCACCCTGGAGATCTCACGGCAGCGCGCCTCACTCAGGGTCCTAGCCCACCGAGCTGACCGACGATGGAGATGCCTGAATTGCTCCATTGAGCGGAACACACCTGAGGAGAGCCTGGCTCACTAGGCGTTGAAACGACACACATACGCACACACACACGCACACACACACAGGAAACACACACACATATAATGGGACGTGCACAAACAACAACACACAGGCAGAAACACACCACACGTTCACAGACAAGGACGCACCCAAACACACACACACACACACACAGGCACGGATACATGGACACACTCAAAGACGAACACACACACCGTTCAAACATGCCCATCTGGGATGTTATCATCCCATGTAGGGTGGTGAGATAGGTAGTTTATATATAGAGAACCTTTAGGAGAACCTTAGGAGAACCTTTAGGGGAACCAGACAGAGTACTGTCACCTGAGTATTCCACGATTAGGACACTGGGGACTGGAACCAGCTGGTTGTTGATGGAACCCAGCCAGACAAGCAGAGTATAAATAGATGTGAACCACCGTCCCAGAGGGGGCGACAGAAGACGGTCCTCAGACAAAGACAGCTCTTCTATCGCACCTCTCCTACTTTATCTGGCTTGCCTGTCAGTCAGAGGAGGGAGGTGGGTGGGGTGGCAGGTTAATTAGAAGGTCTGGGTGACCAGCGGAGGCAAGAGAGGGTCGGTGTGTTCCCCGTGAACCTCCCACCCTGTAACACACCAAGCACGACTCGCTGTTCGAGGCTCTTTCACACACACGCATGGCCAGGCACATGAAACCAACACTTTGTGCACATGCGTAGATAAGCCCAAAGAAGTAGCTTGCACAACACACCCCCACAGACAAACCACACCACAAACACACTGATAAAGAAAGCCCTAAGACACAAGCTAGAGTAAGTCAACAAAACGATCGTATTTTCAGAAAGGCAAAAAGTGCAGACGGCAATCTGAATATCAAAACAGGCAGTAAGAGCATGTTATTTGGGTCCTGTGCTGGGGATTAGAGAGAGCAGAGCGGTTTTCAGCGAGGAGGAAGAAGACCTAGCGCATAATGTCACGTTAGCGAGCACCACCACAAAACATTGTATAGAGGGAAAAAAAGATGCTTACTGATACATTTTACTCATGCTTTCATAAAAGCCATGATGACTAAATGAACGGTTATGCGCTGGGGTGACATGGTCACTGAGAAAGAAAAAAAGGCGTTTACTCTGGCTAATTAAAATGTGGAAACAACCCCAGAAGTTGAAAAGGTAAACACTTTTGTGATATTTGCGTCTTTCTCCTTATTAAGTCGTGTCGCTCGCATAAGGGGGATTTGTGGGGGGAGGGGTGGGTGGTCTATTCGTTCAGAAGTATTTCTCTTTTGACGTGACGGCAAATGCCCCACGCACGAGCACGCAAACAAACAACACGCCACGCACCACACTGTCAGAAAAGCAAAGTTTTCCTGAAAAATCCCTCTTTCATGCATGCTCGGTCGTTTTGCTCACCCTCCATCTGACACCATCTCTCTCTCCTACTCGTAATTATCTCTTGTCACATCTGTGTGTGTGTGTTCACCTGTTTTGTTTGGCCTCGCCCCCTCCAGGTGTGTCTCGTCTGCTCGTTAGTAGGGTACTTAGTCAGTGGGGTTATGTTGTCCTGTGCCAGGTCGTCTGTGTTTCTACCGAGTGTCCTGCATACGTGTTACGTGTTACGTGTTAGGGTACGTGTACGTGTACGTGCTACGTGCTACGTGCTACGTGTACGTGCTACGTGCTACCTGCTACCTGCTACCTGTACTGGTACCTGTTACCTGTTACCGTTACCTGTTACCTGTACTGTTCACCTGTTACCTGTTACCTGTTACCGTACTGTTACCTGTTACCTGTTCGTCCTGCGTCTGTGCTCTGATTTCCCGTGCTTGAGCCATCGAGTTGACTGGACTACGGACTACTCATACCTGATACCGATTGTCCCTTCACGCAGCACGTGCATCGATCACTGACTGTCCACACTTACTCTCTGCCTTAAATGAACCCTGTTGTTCGTGGAGCTCCGCTCCTGTGTCTGAGTCTGCATCGGGTTACCTATGTCTC
>CAEFZP010004226.1:0-115552 GCA_903064625.1 Mallotus villosus | reverse complement strand
CAAACTTCTCCCCGCCCAAAGTGATTTGGTCGGGAAAGTGGGTCTGGGGGGGATTAGTTCGGAAAACCCTATATACCTATATGTATGACTGTGTTGTGGAAGCTATGTATGAGGCCAGTAAGCCATACTGTAGGCATACTGGAAAGCCTAATACAATCAAGCCAGGATGGAATAGATTTGTAGCAGCTCACCATGCAGAAGCTAAGGAGGCCTTTATGGCATGGGTACAGGCAGGCAGACCTAGAAATGGACCTGTCCTGGAGCATAAAAAGCTTACTAATGCTAGATACAAATATGCTATCCGTTACATTGATAAGCATGAACAGGTCATGAGAGCAGATGCTATAGCTGACAAGCTTCTATGTAACAACATCACTGGCTTCTGGAAGGAGGTGAGAGCTCTGAATAGGTCAAACACATCACTTCCTGATGTCATAGAGGGAGTTGCTGGGGGTGATAATATAGCTGAGCTGTGGAGGAAACACTACTCTGCCTTATTCAACTGTGTTAAGAGTGATCCGTATGAAGTGAGCAATATTTCCAACAAGGATACAGTAATTACTTTCAGTGAAGTGCATCATGCAATAAAACAGTTAGCTGATAATAAAGCGAGTGGCTCTGATTACATCACAGCAGAACACCTCAAGTTTGCAACCCCTAAGGTTGCAGCACTGCTTGCCATGTGTTTTACTGGCCTCATGACACATGGACTGCTGCCTAGTTCTATGTTGGCTGTCACTCTAGTACCAGTCATCAAGGACAAGGCAGGCAAGATTGGCAGTATGGATAACTATAGGCCAATAGCCTTAGCCAGTGTAGTGTCAAAAATCCTGGAGAAGATTTTACTTGATCGCCTTAATCAATATCTGAGCACTAGTCAAAATCAGTTTGGTTTTAAAGCAAAGCTTGGTACAGAGTTGTGTATTTATGCCGTGAAGGAGGCTACACATACATATATGAGGCAGAATTCCTCTGTTCTAATTGGTTTTATTGATGCCTCTAAGGCATTTGACAGAGTTAATCATTTTAAGCTTTTTAACAAATTGAAGCAAAGGGGTGCACCTGATAGTATTATAAGAATTCTGACCTACTGGTATTCTAAACAGAGAATGCATGTTAAATGGGGTAACAGTGTCTCTACTCCCTTTGGTGTAAGTAATGGAGTGCGTCAGGGGGGGATACTTTCTCCTGCTCTTTTTAACTTGTACATGGATGAATTATCTCAGCAACTAAATGAATGCCAAACTGGTTGTATGATTGGGAACACTCTTGTAAATCATGTCATGTATGCTGATGACTTGGCCATTCTCTCTCCCAGCAGTGCTGGTTTTCAGCAGCTACTGAACATTTGTTCTGATTATGGGATGAAATATGATGTGCAATACAATGCTAAAAAAAGTATTGTTATGATATGCAGAACCAAAGGGGACAAAGAATTGTGCTTTCCAGATTTCTATCTGTCAGGACAAGTGTTGGGAGTCTGTAGGAAAACAAAATACCTGGGTCACTACATGACAGATCAGATGTATGATGATGATGATATTTATAGACAGTGTCGCATGCTATATGCCCAAGCTAATATGTTGACAAGAAAATTCCATATGTGCTCTGAAAAAGTAAAAATCCAACTTTTTAAAGCATACTGTACTCCACTGTACACTGCAGCCCTATGGGCAAAGTTTAAAAAGGCCAGTCTACAGAAGCTACAGGTTGCTTATAATGACTGCTTCAGGATTCTACTGAGGAGGCCTAGGAGCTGTAGTGCTAGTGCCCTGTTTTGTAATGCAGGTGTCAGCACTTTCAGAGCATTGTTGAGGAACCTGATGTATAAATGTATCTGTCGCCTTAATACGTCACAGAATTGCATTGTTGTTGTGCTGACTAATCCCAGCTACAGTACAATTCGTTACCAGTCACCAATGTGGAGGTATTGGTATGAATGTCTTTTATGAAAATGTGTGTAGGCCTATCGGTGGGGTGTATGTTTTATGTTTTTTATGTTATGTTATGTTATGTAATGTTTTTGTGTGTTCTTTTTATGGACCTTGAGTCTGACAATAAAGATGATGATGATGATGATACCGAACAGGAGCTGTTCGGACCATAGACATATATACATAGACGCCCCATTGGTCCTTGGCTCGCGTGTAAACTCGCGGCCATATTGGGGAGGTAATCGTTTTTTTGTTACAATGTGTCTGGATGGGAGTTTCGGAAAAGATACATGGCAATAAGGTAGGTATTTCATGGTTCTACAGTGTTTCAGTTATGGTTCGTGCACTTGTTGATGTGTTCTAATTTCATTTTATGAATTTGAACTCTAACTGTCATTTCGCGTGACCGCTAATTTAAAAAGAAATAAGCCTAACCGTTAGAGTTAGCGTTACATTTCAGCTATACATTGTGACTTATGAAGTTGATGAGATGCCTCAGTGTTGTGCAGCTTGGGGCTGTACAAACAGCAGAACAATATCTACAAGAATTCGTGGAATATTCTTTCACAAGTAAATCTGGAAAAAAAATTCTGATTGTATTTTGCCATTGTAACATGATCTATGTTGAGAGCTAACTGACAGCTATTTCGGCCACTAGGTGGCGGTGTCACGAGCCAAGTGTTAACGCGATGCATCTCATGTGGGTAAACCTTGTTAACCTATCGAGTAACCTTAAGTCCACTGCCGTATTGTTTTGTATTATTTTGTTTTAAATCATTTGGGGTGGCCTTTCTGCGAAAATAAGTTCATAAACGAGCCCGGAAAAAGTAATTGTGTCCTGTGTGGGTCTCAGTTCAGCAGGCTACACATGTAATGTCTATATGTCTATGGCGATTATAACCTAACTATCGAGATTCTAAGTAACATGGAGACAAACCGTTTTTTGGTACTCCACGTAGATCATAAACCCTTGAATATATAAACGACTCAATGGAATCGGTTGAGAAATGTAAACGCTAAAGTGCTTTTTAACCAGAAAAGCCTCAGCTCCACCTTTCAGTTGCGTTTGTTTACAGGTGAGTCCTTACCTCCCCAAGATGGCGGCGAGTTCGCACGTCACAGCAACGGTCTGAAGCAGACTATAGACCAATTTCATGTTTGTAAACATTCAGGATGCGCGCGCAGCTAGGTTGCAGAAAACCGGGAAAGGGTAGCATTTACAATGGCAAAAGGACCACACGGATCATACAAATAGTTAGATTTAAAAGACCAAAAAGTCTGAGGAGGACAGCCTTAGAGAGAGAAAAAGCGATTCCCCATTGATCTGTCGCATCAGAATTTTGATTTGGGTCACGAAAGTCTTGACATTTGAGTGAGAATGTCGCCCGGTACAGACCGCATAGTGGAGCGGCAGCCATGTCTTCGCGTCATGTCACAAAGTTCATAATTTTTTCTAAAAAGTCGAGCAGGGCAGCTTTCAAGAGATATGGGAATTCTGCTTTTAGCCAGCCAATTTGAGTGTGAGACTGCGTCCCCATTACTAATGGCATTAGCCTCAGTCAGACTCGTCGCTCACTGGCAGTGTGCACAATGTTGTATTTCACTCCAGAAACGTCAGAGAGGACTGCCTAACGTAGATACGAGCCTGCTGAAGATAGCCAGCATATTGGATTTCTTTAACCGAGCCTGTTTCATTACTCATTTTCCTGAGAAAGCGACCTCCGTTAGCCAGGCTAGTTTTGCCCGATCACTTGGTCAGGCTATTTAAAGCTATGGGGGTCAAGTGACTTTTGTGCATTGACAAGTGAAATGTAAATGTACTCGTCCAAAGGACAAGTGCCTCAAACAGTTAATGTCAAGCCCTGTAATCCAGTGAACAGAGATATATGATGACCTGATCGACACTCCAAGTGTATTATACAGGGGAGAAGTTCGTCTTTTGCAACTCACTGGCGCAGTTGAGCCAGCTTGACAGTCGTGTGACGTAGGTTTGAAAGTGGTCTATAGGGCGTCTATGTATATATGTCTATGGTTCGGACCAATACAATTGTCAGGTCGGGCTTTATACGATGATGGACAGATGATCAACAGTAACGTAACCATCCACGTCACAAAATAGCGCTTGAGTTGAATTTGTTTTCAACAAACAGGGCTACCGCTGGAGAGCTGAGATGTTATGATTCTGCCATCGAGTCTGTTTTAGAAGACATCGACAGCGCATTCATTTTGAAAGAGGAACAGAGAAACGCAATCAAGGCATTTGTCGATGGGAAATATGTTTTGCCGTCCTTCCTACGGGGTTTGGTAAAAGTTTAATTGATTAGGTCTATCCAATTGAGCGAAGAGGCATTTGTTTTCCGGGTTCGTTTAACACACGCCCCATATATAGTCACAGCCTACGGGAGAGTTCTCAGACTCATATTCTGACCAGAATTATGAGGATGACAACGTCAGGCTACCGAATTCCCACTCCCTCGCAGAATCCCACTCCCCTACGCGTGAACGCGCACTGGCTTCCTAGCGTAGGCTATTGTCAGTTTAGGTTGGCGAACCAAGGCGAATTTTACAATGTTGAGCTTAGTTCCCTCGTCTTTAGGCTTTGAGGAAACTGTCAGTAGGCTATTTAATTAATGTTTCATTAAAATATTTCTTAGGTTGCGCTGCACACGATTTGAATGTCGTGCTACATGTAAAATCGGAATGATTGTCTCACGGAAATAGAAGGCTTAAATGGCAATAAAAACTCATTCTGATGAAAGATCTGCTTCCTTCTGATCTCTGGATAAAGTTCGTATACTGGGAAAAACCCAATGAATGCTCTTTCTTCAAATCTGATAAATCATTCTCTTTCCTTGATCCTATGGTGCAACAGAACAAGATTGTATTAGTGAAACACGCTAGGCCAGAAGTCCATGTTCACATCCAAGTTGAATTGATAGAAGCACAAAAAATACAAAGTTTAAAAAAAAGGCTTCACATCACATCCGTAAACTCCATAATACAACTACAGCTTTTAAATGGTGACTTTCAAGCCTGCTGACTTTCAAGGTGCTTTATACTGTAAAATAATTGTTTTTCATTCCATACTGTTTGCCCACATTTAACCCTCCTATTAGAACGCGAGGTTGAGATGCGTGTTTTCTTGCCTATTGCGCAATACCCTGGCCTCGCAGCAGTATGACAACACTGGCATTATCAACGCAACATTTTATAAACTTTTGCTGTATGATGCTTGTGTATTACATTTGTATAGCTCAATAGCTCATAACATTTGTGTTTGTCATTTCACTCATTTTGATAGGATTATGACCAAATGCAGAAACTAGTGTCTGCACTGCACTGCAATGCTGGCTAGGTTATCGAAAAGTCAGAGCAAATTCACAAATTTCATGCCATTTCATCAATAAAAGAAGCACATTTGCATTAAATTACACTGCCCACTTCTCGTCACATTTTAATTCAGATGCTGATTTACATGTACCGTTTAGCTGAAATATGAATTGTACAAACGTACAGCAATGACCGTCAAAAGATTCTGTTCGTCTTGTTGGTCATGGTGACCCCGCCACTAACACAAGCGGTTCTTACAGCAAGCCAAACGTCATTCAGTAAAAACGTGCAAGTCAGGAAGTACATTTTCTAGACATTACTTTATTACTGCCTTACAGACAAGCCTGTTGATCATCAGTTGATCATTTAATAACAGCAGTCAAGGTATTGTCTATAGGAGATACTGTTGCAACAAAATCAAATCAAACCAAGACATAACATCAAAACTTGTGACCAACATGGTCAACAGTAATATAGTTTCTCTGCTTTTTGTCCTCATATGAACAACCAGAATACCTGAAGAGCAAACCGTATTAGTATTGACACCGATATGGTTTCCCTGCTGTGTATACTCTGAAGCAGGAATTGTCCAACAACACATTTAGTCTTTCCCCAAGTATGTTTGTAGCTTATACTGCCGACCAATATCATCCTAAAACTGAGTCTGATTTAACTACCAACACCTTATAAGATTGGCAAGTAATTGTATTTATTGGTTTGAATCATGTTTAGGCCTATAGCCTGTGTGTTTATTTGCTTCCAAGATAGCTGTAACAACATTGTGCAGCTGAAAGAATAGACTAAGGCTAAACAGTCTTGCACACCATAAGAATACAGACTGACTAAGGAACACATTCAGTTAATGGAATACACTATTGTTATTGAGTCAGGTCTAGTCATGCCTTAATGATGGGGAAGTGATATCTACAGTATAGACATATTAACTTATGAAATCACACAGTTGGCCAGCTTTGGCAACAGCAACAGTATTGCTTTTAGCCATTATAACCTTTTTTACATATTTGTTTGATGTTATAGTTTGCTCATCTTGTGTAAAATATGTGACACGCTCTGCTGAAGAGGGGCGGTTGTCAGTCGACATCTCCGTGTTTTACATATGGTGAAAGTACAGACTGTAAGCTTTCAAAATGTGTCATACATTGAAATCTGAAAATAGTTGAAGATACTCATATCTGAATGTTGATTAGCCTTGACAGCTCTTCAGGCTTCAAAGACCTTTTCACATCTAAACAGATGAGTGATTGTTTTGTCGATCCTTTGAACTTAGAGCACCGGTTATTTCACTGCCGTGAAGAAAATAATATTCACAATCCATTATTATGAGTATTTAGTGATCCTAAACTTGTTGTTTTGAGTGGCTTCTTCAACACTAACTTTTGTAATATGCAAGAAAATTAAAACATATATATATATATATATATTCTAGTGGAAAATACGGAATGCCGACTTGAGCCCTTTTTGACTGCACTGGGAGACTTGTCCATGTTTGCGACTGGCCATAGGCGCAGCCCCCGCCCAATTTGCACGATTGCGGTCGTTAAGCGTAGTGAAGCCAGCTAAGTCAAATAAACCTTGTGTATGTTGACCTTGCTTCATAGTATAGGCCTCCACCTGCCGACTAGATTATTAGTTACATTGCTGACATTGATGAGGTCTCTCACCTGTGTGCCCTCATGTGTTTATGCATACTACCACTTTGAGAAAAGGTTTTGCTACATTTCTGACATTTAAAAGGTTTCTCTCCTGTGTGTGTCCGCATGTGTCGAACCAGGTAACCCTTCTGAGCAAACTGTTTGTTACATTGTTGACATTGAAACGATTTCTCTCCTGTGTGTATCTTCATATGAATAATCACACTATATTTTTGACTAAAGGTTTTGTTACATACCTGACATTGATAAGGCTTCTCTCCTGTGTGTGTCCTCATGTGAAGAACCAAATACAATTTCTGACTAAATGTTTTGTTACATACCTGACATTGATAAGGCTTCTCTCCTGTGTGTGTCCTCATATGAAGAACCAAAGTACCCTTTTGACTGAAGTTTTTGTTACATTCCTGACACTGATGTATTACTATTCCTCTGTGATTTCCCTGAGGCCTATTTTCCCTTGGAAGAGTCTCATTGTTTTGTGTTCCGTTTAGAAAAAACAGCACTCCTCCATGTTCCTCCTCCAAACTCTGAGCTGTAGGATGGTCTGGAACAGAGAGGGGCTGAGAGTCACTGCCTGGTTCTGGTGCTGCATAGTCTTGTCCATCAGCCTCTGCTTTGATTTGTTCCTCAGTTGTGTTGGTGGGTCCTTCTCTATTCTCCACTTTAACAGTTTGGTCAAGATGTGAACATTCAGAAAAGCCTTCCTGATCAGAGTCACGTTTCTCACTGGGAGAAGTGAATATAGAGTCTGTAGTTTCAGACTGCAGTCCTTGGAGCTGCTCTTCCTCTTGACTGGTCCACAGCACCTGTTCCTCTTTCATCTGTGGGGGCTCCGGGAGAGAGAGCTGCTGCACATCTGGGGGAAAGAAGAGGCAAGACCCAAATAGATACGTATAAATTATTGTTTTTCTTATCTTTCACAGGTCCCAGGAGGAACCACATGTGTAGCCTGTCATGAACACAAACCAGACAACCCTGATGTAGTAGTGCTCCAGAGTAATGGATCTGGCTTTAATCATTGAAACTTACAAACAACTTTTTCTAACCTCTATAAACTGTCCAATCATAAAAACACCAGGCTGCAAATGTGAAAGAGCCTCTAAAGTGATACATGAGTTTTTCTTGTATATAAACTCCTCAAAAAAGGTTTGGACACGTTATTCCGGTCGATTATTCCTCCCCTTTAATAATACCAATTGGTATTGTATTTATATTGTTGGAAAGCCTGATTAGTCACCTTCACAACGAGGTACAACTTATAAGGATCGTGCATTTGTGGAATGAGCAACACAGCTAACCGTGTGGGTAACCGCCCCCCCCCAAAAAAGCCAAAATCCCCTGCAATATTCTTCTGTTGGTATTCACTCTCATAGTTGTTTGGTGGATTGGATGATTGCACTCTCCTACTTTTTACACTTTATTAATTTCACACTGTCAGGGACCTCAGTAGCGTGTGAAAGATCCATACGTAGCCACAACAGCTTGGCACCTCCTTCTCATGGGATCAGCTTGGGCGTGCTGTACATGCCAGAGTGACCAATGCAAACATGTTGGCTGACTTGCGACAAATCCTGGTTGAGGAATGGGATGCCATCCCACAGCAGTGTGTGACCAGGCTGGTGACCAGCATGAGGAAGAGGTGCCAAGGTGTTGTGGCTACGTATGGATCTTCCACACGCTACAGCAACGTTCTTAGTATACATTTTTAACATGTGGTGTCAGAAGGAGCTGTGATGTCGTGGTAAATACGGCTATTGCGTCAAAACAACCCCAAATACTAGAATAGCTCCCAGTGTAAAGCAATGGTCTTTAGTCCTGTACTACGTGTTTTTGCTCGAGTGCGATCGAATCCCACTTCACGCAAGCCTTCAAATGTTTTATTTTGTCTCCATTTATCTTGTCGTGAATGGTAATGTAGTGCGCAGATAGCTTATACTTTCATATTCGCCGCAGCAAATATGAGATCCGACTTGCCTCGGGGGAATGTCCCTGTACGCTCTGGATAAGAGCATCTGCTAAATGTAATGTAAATGTAGTTGTCAATCAAACCTGTTTGGTGAAACTTGATCTCAGGTTGAGTAACAATGTCCAACAAGCGTTGCAGTCGCTTGCTATCCTCCTTTGAACGAGAAATCTCCCCTTCGTACTCGGCAAACAGTTTTTCAGCGGCAGCGAATATTTCCAAAGCTGATGTTGCTAATCGCTCATTGAGAAAATCCCTGAACACATTTAGTTGAGACATGTTGGTGATTAAAAACCTCGTATAGTTTACAAAAGTGTAGTTCGATGAAGTTCGCTTTCTCCTTCTTCATGCGCGTTCTTTCTAACCGGATGTAAACAAGTCAAGCTATTCCGGTGACCAGTTCACTGGCTTCTTCAAACCAGAGAATGTATAATCGTAGGCTGTGGCTGTGTCTACCATAGATATATATAGAACACTAGATACGTCACGTCAATGTTGAGCTCCAGTCGGCTGACGGCACACGCGGCGGCCATCTTGGAGAGGTCAACCTGCTGCCTAGCGCATTACACCATATGGAAAATTCATACAAACATGTAGCAAATTTGAGCCGTGATGGCTCAGTGAATGACACTAAAAACATCATAGTTGATGATCCATATTTGATTCTGAGTGGTAGGAAGATTTTTTTCCCTCTGTTACACAAAAAAACACACTTTTAAACACATGGCATTTTAACTTGCCACGATTGTATCTACTATCAGAAATGTTTTGCCATGGCCATATTTCGTTATAAACTTTATTTCTGATTTGATATGCAGCACATTAAGGTATGCTCTTAATTCAGTTTTGTTTTTGTTGCAGAAAATTGCTCAAGATATAATTTAAAAAGCCAAATTTAAAGAACATTAGACATTTTTCATCCTGTCTTATTGAAAATCACGGATTTTGTTGAACTTCAAATTTTAACTATGTATTCAAACAAAAGAATGTTTACCAAAATATTTGCAGAACTTCTTCAGATTAGAAGATAACTGCAGACATATGTTGAAAAGCAGGATTATAACTCTCAAACCACTCTAACACTGCACCACACTGGACTTGAACCGGCAACCCTCCAGACTGAGATACAACTGGAACTATTGATTGAATTTATTTAACACATCAAATACAAATTAAACATATGAAAAATACAAAACAAAATGAAAAGCACAATAAAAAATATTTAATAAATGTACTTTCTGTGTTCCTTATCATTTTATACATACACAATTTGCTATATTTACGATGCTATATATTTACAATCAATACAACTTAAAATACGTATCTACCTAGGCTACATGAAAATATTGCAGTCGTTAAACCGTTAGACATGTTTGAAAACGTTCACATCTCTAAACCATACACATTTAAATTGGAATATAGGTTACCAAACTTAAGTTAAAGGGGAAATTGAACTGTGTAATATTAAAGTAAGCAGACGTTTAATCAGCGATACAATGTTACTAGCGCGAACGGCGAACAATTCACTTTTCACCGTAGTTCTCCACAATAAGCTAGCTAATGATGACTAAAACATTTAGGCTACTTAACAAATGTATGTAATGTAATGTAAAATGTATCTCACCTGTGGAAAGTGATTCCCTCTCGTCGGGTGTGTACTGAACGACGTTGTACACACCCAAAAGCAGCACAATGAACCGGCATTATTATCGCTGTCTGACAGTCGAGTACATACAGACCTCAGACTGATGCCCCACTCAATATGGCGACTCCGTGTGCCGCGGCTGAGAGGGGCGTGGCGTATCTAGTGTTCTATATATATCTATGAAGCCCCCACCCCTCGCCCCTTGGCTTGAGGCAACGGCCCCGGTGGATGTAGGTGGTATTGCATCTTCGACTTGACTTCCGTGTCTTCCGGTCGTTTTTAATCGATTAACTCCAGTCAACATTTACAAAACTATCTCCCCCAATAATTTTTGTTCGATACTCGAACCTGGCTCATACTACTAGCTTTTTCATAGAATATTTTTTCCAGATTTTTGCTATGTTTGAAACCAATCCGAAATGGGTAAACTAGCACCCCATTTATTTGCCTACGTCAAGAAAAGTTGCCTCGAAACGTGTTCGCGGATACTAACAGGGGACGAGCACACAAGGGAACATCAGCAAGTCGCTGATTTACCTGAGCTGAATGAGAACAAGGAGAAAGGACTTGGTAATCTAAAATTGCCTGCCTTAATTGTAGCACGTTTTACAGATGCTTGCACATATACATGACGGTTGTTTGTAGAGTTTATTTCCGTTATTTTAAACCATATTTAACCATTTTGTAGGCTAATGAACGCGATTATTCTCATTGCATGACAAAGTAGGCTAATTATTGCCTAATATAATTAGTTATAATATCGTGGCATGTTACGGCGTCATTGTAGATAACATGTTATTCTGGAGCAAAGACGAAGATGAATAAATCATGTCTGATAACGACAATATTGTTATGGTCGTTATATTGTTAGAACTTTATGTCAGTTAACACTACAACGATGGCATTAACAATAAGCTAGTAATAGTAAGCAACACTCATCATCATTATAATAGTAACATAGGTATAGCCTATAGGCTTAATTTAGCTTGCTTTGCCGAGCTAGAACAACGACAGAGCCAGATATTCAAGTTTGAAGTTTCTTTAATCCAACACAATACTTAGCAGTCAAACTAAAAACACGGAGCAAAAAGAACAACGTATAGGCATTGCACGTATAATATTACAGTATTGATTTTCGTAAGTTCACATGTATCTGCTTCTTGATCGGACTTGTACCACATTCTGACAGTTTTCTGCAATGCCTTAGCTCCAGCTCACAAGCTCGCGACTGGTTGTCGCAAAGTATGAGGTGTACAGCTATTTGCAAGCGTGCACGAGTCTCGGAGCCAGCTTGGAGCTAGGAAAAAAGTGAGCCCGTTAAAAGCTATGGGCTCACTTTTTTCCTAGTTTAGACCGGAAGACACGGAAGTAGAAAGATGGCGCTGTTCGTTTCGCGCTCTAGCTTGCCTCACTGCGCTACTGAGCACTTTTCATAGAAATGAATGGGGACGCCATCTTGGAAGACAATTTTGGCTCTCTCTACTTAATAATACCTATGTACCACGACTTCGTGGCACACCCAATTACAAAAAATATATATATATCCTGAGAAAAGTGGATTTTTAGGGGCATAGCTCCATAGACCTCCATTCATTCTGCACTCGACCGTTAGCGCCATCATATGGAACTAGTGTGGAACTGCAACCAGTTCAGAACCCGGAAGTATCCCGAGAGTGGGGCTGTGTCTACTACCGCGCACTTGTGCACTTTATGTAAGTGCACTACATTGCAGTGCACTACATTGCAGTGTACTTCGTTGAGTGCGCGGTAGTAGACTTTGGCTGTGTCTACTACCGCGCACTTGTGCACTTCGAGCACTTACTTTCAGTGCTTAGGGCGCTTACGCTGAAAAACCAAAATAATTCAGTGCACTGAAAGTACCCGGATGATGCACTGCAAACGGTCCAAAAATGAAGTGTCCGACGATGGACACTACTCGCCCTAAACGGGCGCCATCTTGGCTACGTAGCGGAAGAGGAGGAGTCCAGTGACAGAAATACAAGCGGGTTTGTTTCGCGGGTTTAGTTTCTCGGGTGTCGCGAGCAGATTTGCGTGCGTCACTTCCCGCTAAGTGGGTAAGTAAAGTGTTCCAGTTTAGACAGCGCTATTCAGCAACTGAGTGCACTGCAAATGTAAGTGCACTACATTTCAGTGCACTACATTGCAGTGTACTTCGTTGAGTGCGCGGTAGTAGACACAGCCACACCCACAGCCCCACTCTCGGTATACTTCCGGGTTCTGAACTGGTTGCAGTTCCACACTAGTTCCATATGATGGCGCTAACGGTCGAGTGCAGAATGAATGGGAGCGATCACTCCCAGTGGAACTCTGGTGGAACTGCAACAAAATTCGGTACAATGGGGCAATTTGTTGTCATAGAAAACAACAGCAGAGGGTGCTAGCTCTAACTGACAGATCGAGGCTAACAGCAAAAAAAAATGTATATTTAGCTAACGTTAGCTAAAAATGATCGAGAAGCTCAAATGGTGAACTGTGTCATACACGGCTGTACCAACAACAGCAGCAAAAGCAAAGGAGTTCACTATTTTGCTATCCCTACTGTCAGAAAAAACGAAGGGAAAGATACCGAGGGGCTGAGTCACCGTAGGAGAGAACTATGGTTGCTCAGAATTAACAGACTGAACTTCCAGCCTACTCCTCACAGCAAAGTCTGTTCTGACCATTTCGCGACAGGTAAACATGAATGTCAATTACCGTACGGTTTCAAATGTTTGTAAGGTTGTTTGATTGGTCATGTTTTATCTACAGCCAATGATTTTATCTATTAAATTGACAGTAAACGGTGCATTTGAATGAATGTCTGACCAGCTGATTTTTGTTAGCCTGCCAACGTTAGCTGGCTCTTTCCGGTTTGACGGATTTCAAAATAAACGTCTGCGGTTTGCACTACATATCGACTGCTGTAGTTTGTTATAGGGTGTTTGGAGTTTGTTTATTTACTCACAATTAGTTGGTTGAATTTACTAGTTGCTCACAATTATTTGGTTGAATTTAAAGAGATTTAAAGACTAAAAACTCCCTGGCACTTTCTCTAAAGCAAGCCATCATACCGACACCACAGCACACATCCTGACTGGGCCCCCTCATTGAAGTTATCAGGAAAGAATGAAAGAGGAACACATGACAAGTCAGGGAAAGCAAGCGCAATTGAAAGGTATAACAGAGTACAGCAGTGTAGACAACAGATAGCTTCCACAAGCACAGACAATGTGGAACAGAAGAGAGATGCATGCAAGGGATGGATACTGCTGAAGCTGTTGCAGATCCTGCACTGGACAGACTACCACCATGGACATCTGAGCTGAACTCTAAATCAAAAGCAGATTATGAGAGACTTATTGCTGAGAACATTGCACTCAAACATCAGATAGCCAGTGAAAAGATGACCATGGATGCACTCAGAGATGATGAGAAGAAAGTGAGATATTACACTGGTTTACCCAGTTTTACTACTTTAATAGTAATCTTTAGTTTCATTGAAGACTCCCTCACTGACAGCATTAAGGTTCCACTGGACAAGTTTCAGAAACTTATGTTGGTATTGATGAAACTGCGTCACAACTTTACAGAACAGGATCTTGCATACAGATTTGGAATTTCTCAGCCGACAGTTTCCAAAATCTTTTTTAGCGTATTACATGTTTTGTACATGAAGCTTAAGAAATGTATTTTTTGGCCAAAGAGAGAGGAACTTTGGAAGTCTATGCCACGGACCTTCCGAGAACACTTTGGGTCCAAGGTTACAGCTATAATTGATTGTTTCGAGATTTTTATTGAGAAGCCTTTACATCAGACATCTAGAAGTCACACTTGGTCATCATACAAACACCACAACACTATCAAGTACCTTATAGGTATCGCACCACAGGGTCACATTTCTTTCCTTTCCAAGGAATGGGGAGGGCGCACGACAGATAAACACATCACAGAAAACTCAGGCTTTCTAGAGCTACTTACCCCAGGTGATTTTATCTTGGCAGACAGAGGCTTTAACATACATGACAGTGTAGGCTTAAAATGTGCACGGGTTGCAACACCAAGCTTTACTAGAGGAAAGTTACAGCTGTCTGCTTTTGAGGTCGAGTCCACACGCAATATTGCACATGTGCGCATACACGTAGAAAGAGTGATAGGCCAGTTGCGCAATAAATATGTCATACTGTCAGAGAAGATACCGATCTCCTACTTGGTGAGTTCTGGATCTGAGACAACAACAATAGACAAAATAACGACAGTGTGTTGCGGTCTAACCAACATGTGCACCTCTGTTGTACCTTTTGAGTAAATGTAGGGTTGTACAACAGGTTGTAGACACAGTGACCTTAACAGTGACAGCCTTAAACAGAAGCCACACACGAGAAAATAAACCATATCAGTGTGAGGAAAGAGTGTTTAGTGAAAAGGGTAGTTTACATAAACAGAGATGCCAGAGAAGAAACCTTTAGTTATAAGAACATGACAAAGCCTTCAGTAAATAGTGTAGTTTAGTTAATGACAATAGAAACCAGTGTAGAATTAGATTACAAAAATGATTTTTTAATTGTATTTTCAACATACAAGTCAGTTTTCAAATGTCATTACAATTTGTTTAAAGTTCACAACAATAGCTGAATCACAACAATGTAAATAGAAAATTGATTGTTTTAAATGTACTGTACACAAAAGGAAGAATATTTCATATTTTATAACCACAAATAATTAAACCATGTTACTTTAAAATCATCTTTCATGTGTCATACTTGTATTTGGTTAGGTTCACATTAATACCATTTGTTCAAACTGAAACATTTCACTGAGTCGTCATCATCATCAGTTTTTTTTAGCACACTTAAAATCCATTAAAAACAAAGTGTTGAGTTTGAAAATCATGACAGTGTTCAGTCAAAGGGTAGTTTGGTTAGTGTCTAGAACAGTTACTATTTTTCACAGCTTTGCTGAGTTTTTACAGGAGTGAGCTAGTTAGTGGTCCTGAGGATCCTGAGGCTAGGCTATGGGGTCCTGAGCCTCCACTGGATCCTGGAGGGATTCGCCTGGCTGCGCCCTGGGATGACAGCCGACCACGGGCTGCTAGGCTGGGGGCCGTCAGCACGGCCCCACCAGTGGTCGGGGTCCTCCAGTCACTGGATCTAGAAGTGGTAGCCTTTCGCCTGGCTGCGCCCTGGGATGACAGCCGACCACGGGCTGCTAGGCTGGGGGCCGTCAGCACGGCCCCACCAGTGGTCGGGGTCCTCCAGTCACTGGATCTAGAAGTGGTAGCCTTTCGCCTGGCTGCGCCGTGGGATGACAGCCGACCACGGGCTGCTAGTCGTCCACGGGCTCCAGTGGTCTTGGTCCTGGGGTGACAGATGGTATCCATCTCAGTCATGTTGGTTTTGCTGATCGGCATTGCTGATGGACATGGCCTTGAGTTAAGTTTTCCCACAAGCTCTGGGAGGATGGCTCTGTAAAAGAAGGCTCTGGATTTGGACTTCAGTAGCTCCCACAGTCCCACATCTGGTTCTATCCGCTCTATGTGTACATCATGTTCTGACCATATGACAAAATCCGCAAACTCCCTGTTGCTTACTAGGAGCTGTGTCTGGACTTGATAATAGTAGGCATGTGAATGTTTGAGCTGTAATCTGCCATTTGAGTCCTCCAAACAGAATCTGCTGTCTACACATTCCTTCAGGCTGGCACATTCTCGGGCACAAAATGGGCATTTCACTTCCACTACACCATCACCACAGCAATCACAATGAATCATCCCATCAGGTGTAGCCCCCATGTGAGGCAGCTCTGGATTGATTACCAAACCACTTGTTTCACATGTAAAGTTAGCGTGTGAAATCATCTGCTGACAATAGTACCTTAGTGCCTGCTGTTCATGATCGCATCCCCAAGAGGTTGCTTTGGTTGTAAACCCAGTGCTCAGAGGGTAACAGATGCTTTTGATGAGACTTGGTGATGGACTCTCCAGAGGTGTGCAACAAACAGCTTTCATGCGTGAGGCTGTAACTCTGCCAGCCCTATATCTGTGCCAGACTTTGCTCTTAGACTGTCCTCTTGTCTGCTGTTCAATTGTGTCAGCTTGCCTTTGAGTAATGTCAACTTCTATAGCACTGCAATGTAGAAGTAACTCATCACTTGCCATGGATACACACTGTTCGTCAAATAGCTCACCCAGAGGCTGGGATGTACTGGTATTTGTAACTGGAGCATAGAGCATAGTCTGGCAAGACAGAGAGTAAGACCGCTTTGTCACCAATGGCATTTAACCGACTAAAAAAGGAAGCCATCTCCTCATCGGTTGGCTCTGACACATCAGGTAGCTTTTTCCCTTTATATTCTGTTGACGTTCCTTCTAACAATGCTTTGTCCAGCTTGCGGTTGACTGTGACTTTGGAGTGAAAATCCATTTTTCTACCTCAAGGTACTTTGGTTCGGATCCACCCGGCAAAAGCCAATAAGCTGGTTGTTGGGTCACCGTCTTAGAGTCACGGAGTGTTACAGCTGCCTTCACTGCAAAAAGAACCGCTCCAACATGGCTGCAAGTCTCCCCTAGTCCTGCCATGCATGTACAGTGGGCAGCCAGGATTAAGCCATCCTCTTGGGCAATCACCCATGGCTTCAGGGGCGGGGCACTTGCAAGTTGCATCTCATGAGGCTTTAGATAACGTTAACTGACTAACGTTAGCTAGCATGCATTGGCATTGCATCAAGCCTAGGTTTGTGTAGCTATTTTGCCCGACTCTTGTAGGTAAAATTAGCTGTGTAGCTAAAGCTTTCACTGACAGCATTACAGCTGAGCTTTCATAACGTTGTTAGCTAACATTAGCTAGCTACCCTAGGTAGGCTAACGTTAACGTCAGCTAGCCAATTTACGTTAGCAAATTGACAACCATTGGATCATACTTAAAAACATATTTGTACATACCTTTGCTGTCACGACAATGTTTAAGGCCGATGATGATGACTTTGGTGGCACAAAAGTTAAAATATCGCTCACTTTTCCAGAAATGAAAAAGTTGTACGAGTCCAGTGACTTGTAAGCCTTCAGTGACTGGCCCGTATAAGCAGAAGAAGTGTTGATTAGGTAATTGTAAATGTCGCCATATTCAATCAATGGTAAATGTAATGGGTCTTTACTCATATCTTCTACATATATTTTGTAAGGATCCACTCCTCCAACCAAACGTAATTTATCCGCATATCTACTTGTCATTTCATTTATTGAAGCCATCGCGTACTACTCAAATCAGTCTCAAATCTGCTGTCAACGGCTGCTACGTGGGGGGGGTGGGGGCTTTCTATGACAACAAAATGGCCGCGGCAGGCTATTGTGACGCTGATTGAATAAGGCCAATATGAACCTTTTTTTACACCATAGCTCTTGTTTTGACTCTTTTATTTGCACAACTTTAGTTTGAAGAAGGTAAAAAGCACTCTTGCACCTCAGTTACTCTGTTTCAACAACACTTATGGTGAATCTGAATCTGGGATATGATAGCTCTGAGTGTCACCTTTCATTAGAGCCCAAACTTATGACTGTACGTGAAATGGTTCAAAAGTTGTAGCCTTTTATGCTAGGTATGTGGCCATGGTTACCAAGGGTCCTTTTGGAGTCTCCAAAGGGCACTTTTAGAAAACGCCTGGATGTACCCTTAGAAACACATGTGTATAACATTCATTTATCATGGTATTATAATCGACTTTTGAGTTGTATTGGGTCAGGCTTCATGCTGTGGTCTAATTGTGTCTTCCAGTTAATACCTACCACTTCTAGGCCTCTTCAGGCATGTTTTTTAATAAAAAAATCTAGGCGGAAATAGAAACTTTCAGTTCCCTTGTGTTCTAGCTTCTATTACTCAACACCAGTAGGACTTACAGGGGTCCTGACAGCATGGGGAATAACTTCAGAGTGTCAGCTTTCAAAAAAGACCATTTACATGCATGTACTCCAAATGGTTCCAGAACAGCTTTCAATTTACTTTGGGTATGCTGTTTAGGCGTTTTTAGGCACATTTAGCGGAAAACGGTTAAAAGACATATCATGTGTCCTGTTAAGCTATTTTACATCATACAACATTTTGGTAATGTGAATAATGAACAAGTGGGACAATTTATTGTGGAGCCACCTCACTTTTTCTTTTGAAGGCTCATGGATGCAACTTTCTTCCATAGCTTTCCACCTGTAACGTATGTAGTTAAAGGGGAAATCTCAGCTCACAACATATACAATTGTCCTGCTTAAGGTACTTATCGAGTGGGTCGCCTTAATCATTATCAAAAAAAATTGCCCCCCCGAGAATTTTTTCAGGAGCCGCCACTGCATTTGTCGATGGAAAATATGTTTTTGCCCTTCCTACGGGGTTTAGTAAAAGTTAAATGTATCATACACTAGTGTCGTTGCTAACGTGTGAGGTTGTGACTGTGTGTGTAACACTGAATTACTCACTGAACAACCAGCTAACCAGCTCCGGTTAGCATACAGGCTTGAGGAGAAGCTACGGGTGTACGTCCCCATCTCCTTTGCTAGCTATGTTGCTCTTGTAGATACGTGATATTTATATGGGATGTGAGGGAATGATAAAGGTCTCTGATTCGACTAATAGTCCGGCAAGAAACAATGTCATTGGTCAGGGGCGCAAACTAGTGTGCCCCGGGATCGCCCCTTTCAGCAGCAAATGAGAAACTGTCCTTCTCAAATGTATGATAAAAGTATGAGAGCTTCCATTGACTTCCATTAGGCCGGCGCCCTATCTCAGTGATAACAAATGGCAATATATTATATTTGGTCACATTAAAGTGGTTGTTGACAGGGACTTATGGTCTCCCACACACATTTAACGCGTTAACACAGTACATTTCTTATTTAAATAGTTTGGTGTATCATTTTTTTTTAACGAAAAATTCTAGGAGGGGCGGCGCCCTTGCACCCTCTATGGACGCACCGCCACTGAGTATTGCCATGGCAATACTGGCAACACTGACAACTGGCAATGGTTAGAGCTAAGGTACCAAGACGGAGCAATGCGGAGTGTTCTGCAAATTTTGCGGGCCTTCAATCGAAAGACTGTCCAAATTTGTAACAGCGTCAAAACAATTCAAACACGAAACATTGAAGCTTCACAATGACTATGAAGCACGCGATGTGTAGAGACAGGTTGGGCCTACATATCTCTTAACGCAGCAGCACCCACGACTGCATTTCTGCGTTATTTTATAGAAATGTTCAGGAGTCTGCCCATCTGTGCCCCAAACATAACATGTTGAAATCTAAAATAAATTCATTTTGCACTTCATAATGTAGGCCCACTGTATTTTCTATTGCAGTAAATCTATCCCAATTAATGTTAAAGAAAACAAGAAGGCATGTGGTTTAAAAGATGACAAGTAATTAAAGGTCCCATGTTTTTGGATGTTTTTATATAGGCATCTTAGTGGTCCCCTAATACTGTATCTGAAGTCTCTTTCCCGAAATTCAGCCTTGGTGCAGAATAAAAGCCACTATGAGAAGTCCCACAATGAGCTTTCCTTAAGACGTGCCATTTCTGTGTCTATAGGTTTAAATGCTATGAGGAGGAGAGAGGCCGGGCTTACTGCCATTGCAAGCCATGATGTCTCTTGAGGAAAAAACAATATTGGACGGTCGTAGCTTATTTTCTCATTGGGGGGGCCAAATTATCTGTAAGGGCAAAGCAGAGAAAGTTGAGGTAACCTTTTCCCCTATGACGACATTAGGGGAAGATTTTAGGATCGAAGCATTTGAGCTAAAATGTTTGAGAAGTCTGAGAAAAATACCCAGGGCTTGCTTTACATTTATCGAAATTACTAGCCACTGGGGGACCAAAGGCAAGCTAGGGGAACTCATATTAATGTTAAATAACCTCATAAAGTGACATTTTCATGCCATGGGACCTTTAAAGTGCACATATGTATGCAATACAGGTTCATTATTGTTAATTATTATCCAGAGCGGCTTACTATAAATAATTTGTGCGACCAAATCATGTTTCGCGCCAGTAACTGAAAAAGTTAGTAGCCAGATGAGGGTCGATAAGGGGTGACTGTTAGTATTTTGCTCTTGTCAAACTGGCCGTAATGTGGGTCTGTTTCTCCCTCTGCCTGTCACTTTACACGTTTACACATAGCTGTGTATTTACAGAAACTAATATTTCTGCCCCTCCGTTTTCAAAAATAACGTTGTACACACAACATCGTTTTCAAAAAGGTTTCTGTTTACATGAACCCGCATGAATACGCCCCCAGCGCCCTCATAGCTATGCCAAACCTGTAGGCGGCAGTGTAATGTGAAGGATAAAGCCATGCAAACCAATCAGAATTATCAAAATCAACAACAACTACGAATAACACGATCGTCTTTCAGGCGCGAGGCTCATTTGTTTGAATGATTCACAAATAAATGTAACGCAATGCACACATGTATTTCGTCATTTACAAATGTAAAGCAATTCGCAAATAAATGACCCCATTACATACTACAAACAGGACGCTCACATGACGTGCTGCATTTTTGGTCGCATATGTGACGTTTGAGAACCTAAAACTCAGTTTGGCCTAGTGCACACGCAAACACAGTTTTCAGAAATCTCCACCTTGGCCAGAGTTTTTAGAAATGATCGTTTTCCGTGATAAAAGCTCAGTTTTCGTGTAAATGAAAGGCCAAACCGCATGAAAATATATGCGTTTTCTCACCGTGTAAACCGGGTCTCAGTCTCCGCTCGTCTCTCATTCTCTTTGAAAAAATGCTTTGAACAAATGCTTGTTAGTTTTAATCATTTGTTTTCAATAAAACAATGTTAACACTTGAACATAACTGTCTTTTAATTCACTGAGAAAACTGCACTAGTGACGTAAACAAAACAATGTTTCAACAAAACCTTACATAACTCCCATGTTTTTCATAGAAGAAAATGCAGAAGAGAAGAAAACATCTATTCCATGGTTTCCATCATTTTCAAGTGGATTAACTTGTTGAATACTGTTCATTGTGGTGTCAATAATGGTTACATCAATGTCTGGAATTCTAACATTATTATTGAAATGAAGAGATTAAGACTCAAAATACAGCCTGTTCCCCACACCCTATGTGAGACACAATGTTTAAGCCTAAGCAAACTTCTAAATTCATAAGACATACTTTAATAACCAGAATATATTCTTTAAGACATGCATCCTTTATAAAGTCGTACACACATTGTTCCTGTCGCTATATCCACTAGTGCACAGTGCCTGTGATGCATTCGGTGATTAAGATGCCACAAATATTGATAACTTGAACTAGCCTATGGATAATGATAGCCCTTGATAGAATTGGTGGCACACAATGTCTGGAATTATAGAAAGTGCCCGTGATGCAGCTGGTGATGACAGTTCATGTATTGTGCTGTAATGTATTGTACATTCTTTAAGAGACAATAAGTAAAAACACCCTAAATATGTTAAGAACTACAAATTAATTTTCTTCTGTTGATTGTTGAGGTTTTTGGGGTGTTTTGGCATTGACAAGGGCCATCAAATCTCTAAATAACTTAATTACTTTAATGCTTTGTCTATTCCCACATTAGGCTACATCAATTATATATTTGTTTGGCAGTGCACACGTTCACATCTACATATGTACAGTATTTATTTTGCTGCGGGAACAACGTTGGCGTGATTCATTTGCAGTCTGGATGCGGAATGTGTGGGTCTGTGAGGCTATTGTGAGACTGACTGCCTGTGAGTGCTTCTGGACGCGAAGGAGCTAACCGCAGCACCCGTTGAGGACAGTAGCCTACTGCTAAACGATCCGTGCTTTCACGTCAGTCTCCAAAACACCAGCAAGTCTACAACAACACCGGGAAAAGTCTCTAGATTTGTAGCTAGTTGCTTTTGACAATAAAAGTTGGTTTGTTGGGTTTGGAAAGTAGCCAGATCTAGCGAGAAAGCCGCTAGATTTGCAGTCGGGAGGGGTTAAAATGCCTCTTTAAAGTCGGACATTCCTGCTTCTCGTGGTTTGCTGCGTTGACGTCAGTCATGGCCGATCAAGTGCTTTTTGCTTATTTTATCGCTGACGAACTGCATGGTTGAGAATTGTTTTCCCATTAGAACTTGCATAAACCAGTGCACTGAAATGTGTAATTTTAAGTATTGGGCTATGTTAAACTCTGTCTCAAATCTGCAGATTGACAATACAACCAGAACTCAATTAAACGTAGTCTTTCCGTGAGTGAAGAGGCAGACTAAAACCCTTTCACCTACACATTTTGTATTCAATTGAACAGTTTGATCCGGACTTGAGGATTGGCGAAACTGAAGGTGTCAGAATAAATAATGTAAGTGAGCTGCAGGCTCATTTAATTAGTGGTTGCAGGTGTGGCTGATTATAGGGGAGTGGTTAAAAGGGGGACTGGGCCGAGGCAGAGAAAAACTGGTTGGAGTTGAGCACTCTGGGAGAAGGGTGGCAAGTGTTCGCAGTCCAAAGGACTGCTGGCGATGAAGTCAGTGAGTGAGAGGGTTCCTGTGGCAGGAGGAGAGGAATATTTGCCTCCTCTAGCGGGTATAGGGTGGGGGAAGTAGGGAGAGTGGTCCGTTGCCAATTGAAGACCTGACCGTAACCAACTGAGCCGAACAGCCGACATCGCGTCCAGCAAACGTTCTCCCCGGAGAGTGGACGACGTCTAAAGCGCAGACCCTGGGGGAGGGTCTTTCCACTTGGCAAGCCAAGTACATTATTGACTGTTGGCCTGTCCAATTGTAGATAGCTTTATTAAATTACCTGGTGGTGGGAGAGAACAGGGTGCGGGGAGGTGCACCGTTGAAGTTGGTTGGGTTTCCCCTACAGGTGACATGGCCTGCGTGGTGGAGCGTCATCATTGGGGTGTTTTTCTGATCTACTACTGTAAGAAGATAATTTTGCGTTGTTAAATGTAGCTTACCTGTGTGCTTACGCTCGACTTGATTATATTGAAGTTGACCGTACCCTCGAACCCGTACTTCCTCCAACACCTCTGGATGGAGTGAAGAAGATCAGTCTTCTGCTTCCCTCCAGAGGTGTGGAAGAAGTACGGGCCCAAGCCCGGGATCTGGCCACCTATGTAGTCTGTAGAGTGCCAGAATTGCAGTGACGTTGGGGAGTCAACTGGGCCCAGCTTTGAGGGTGCTGTGCTTTCACAGAGTGGGGGGGGTGAAGTGTGGTCAAGGGACAGCTGGCCTACCTTAATGTTGGTGTTGCCTATGCAGTGCCCTCTAGTATTCCACCTATGGTTATGCATTTAAGAGAACCTTTCTCCAGACGTAATAAATATTTTTATATTGTGAAACCCTTGTACCTGCGTTCTTCCAGGCTAACATCTAGCAGTAATTTCCTGCTTCATAAACGAAAGCACGTTTATTACAACACAAAACACATCAAAGTTGTCGTGTGTGAGTCTGGACAATCATGAAATAGCTGTGTCGTCATCAGAACCCGTGCAGTTGCTATTGAGGAAATGCGCTTGGCTGCATAGCCGGCTGTTCTCGAATTGATCTCACGATACTTTGATGAATACTCCACAGTGACCTAGCCTCTGCGCTGTCTCAAGTCAAACAAAAAGTCTTAACAAAAATTCACTGCTTCAAGTCAGCGGCTGCAGTGTTGCATGAAGTCGAACGCACCTGTAGATAGCTGAAAATGGGTGAGAAACTGTTCAATTGCCTAACTACACATTTCAGTGCAACAAAGTTTTAGACATTTGCACATGCCTTCAGCAACTCATTTCACAAATATATAATTGTGACGGTGGTGGCTCCCCTTCCCAGCTTAGCTGTTTGTCCATTGCGAAGTCTTGTTTGTTGTTACCTGCATTTCCGAGCGTTTACCAAGCCTATAGATATATGTGTACCAGACCTTTGTTCTCGCCTCGACTATTCTTCTGCTCTTCCCTTTGGATACCTAGAACCGGAGATAACGACCCCTGCCCGACAACTGTACCTGCTCTGCCTAGTCTCTGACATTCCTGCCAGCCCCTGTTCGACCCAAGCCTGTGACCCGACCATCCTTTGGATTTGCCTGCCTGTTGTTTGCCTGTTGCTGACCTTTGCCTGTCTGACTACTCTGTTCATTAAAGCCCGCACCTGGATCGCTACCGCTACTCCTGAGTCTGGTTCATTACAATAATGTACTTGGAAGCAAGTCATGGAATTTACAGCATCTTTATGCATTGTCTGCTCAGACTGGAATTGTAGCCTTGTAGCATCCATCTCTTTGTACCTGACGAGTGCCGTAAAAGGTCGTTCATTTAGTGAGAGAAAGTGACTGAGGTTAAGTAGTTGTTACCTTCCCTAGCGACGAAAAATTGTATCTAGCGACCAAAAGGAGGTTTAAGTGACTCCTTTGAGTCCAAATGGCAAGTGCATTGCTTGTTTTCAATGTAGATCCAGAGAAAGTAAGTATGAGAAGGATGGTTCACAAGAATTGACCAAGAAACTATAGATTTAATTGAAAAGCATCATTTATTCAACACCACTTTATCTTTGATGTGGAAACAGGACCAAATGCTAGTCACAATGGTAAAACATTTTTTGGTTTTGTCAAGACATTCAATGTAGCAACAGTTCTTTCTGTTTTTGCTATTTACCAAATAGTCTTGATTCCGTTTTAGCGTACTCTGAATACAGTTTTATTTGACTTATTCTGGACATTGGATTGGCTCAAGGTGAAAAGGGCCCGCTTAATATGCGTGATTGCGAGCTGCGATTGGCCCAAAAAAGTGTCGGGCTTAGAACCACCCCACCCCCTTCCCGAGCACGTAGGGCCACGCGCTCGAACACGGTCAAAGAGGTGGTCCCTGTGACCGTCCGGTCCAAAACTGGGCAGGGTCAGAGTCGCTGAGGTCGTTTGACGGCCATTTAAATCCGTTCCGTATTTGCATCTAAACCCATTCACTGGGAACTTGAGTTTATTTTAGGTTTGAGACTAATGCTGCATATAAATGTAGATCTGGAGGTGGCTGTAATCCCATCCACAATCGTATCTAAGACACTGTTTTAAAGGTTAGGGGGTTTTAGTGGCCGCCCGCTAGTGGGTATGTCAATATTTCGTTTCTTTATAAATGCAGATTCATAAATGTGTCGAGTACATGTGTTGAGAATGGTTTATTGCACCATTATAAAAGCCTCAGGGCATCAATGAGACAAACAAATCACACTTTCAACCTCTTTTACTTTTCGTAAAGTCCTAAAGGAAGACGATAAGAGCATGTAGTTGAACAGGTTAAAAATTGAACAATTTAACAATCGCCGCAGCAAATATGAGATCCGACTTGCCTCGGGGGAATGTCCCTGTACGCTCTGGATAAGAGCATCTGCTAAATGTAATGTAAATGTAGTTGTCAATCAAACCTGTTTGGTGAAACTTGATCTCAGGTTGAGTAACAATGTCCAACAAGCGGAGGACAGAATGTAGAGCTGGTGTGGTGGCATGGGAGGCTAAGTTAGATGGACACGTCCTTCCACCTCTCAACCCCCCATGTGTCTCTGGCGGTGTCTGGGTGGTTCTTAAAATCTTGTATGGCGTAGTCCCTGAGGAGAAGAGTGATTCTCCTCCTCTGGACGATGAGTGGTTGGTCCTGTTTATGGTAGACCCTGATGTTCCTTGTCTCCCATATCACCTGCTTGACGGCGCTGACGATCCTCCACTGATGTTGTAGGCGGGGGGTCGTGCAGCCCCCCGGAGGACCGAACAGGATGTCGTCCGCCGTCAAGCGAGGCAAGGCGATGTTCCTGTGGAGGGAGACAGAGGGAACAAACAGGGCCCAGACCCGATATACAGAAACTAAAGCCGGAACAAGAACAAGTCTTGCTGAGTTTTCTTGGTGGCAATGATGTTGTGGCCCTTCTCCCCACGGGGTTCGGGAAAAGTTAGATTTTCCAGCTATGGCAGCAAGCTCCGTTACAGTAGTGGTGAAGGAGTTGGCTAAGGCGAACGCTAGCTATTGGTTATGGCAGATCAGAGTGGCTCTGGGCAGATCCAATAGTTTTAAACTTCAACAGAGTACCCGCCTACAAGGAACACAACGTTTGTCAATGGAGCGGAGCCAGACCCTCTGTACAAATGTAATATGTACGAGAGTCTGGTTAGGACCAGGCTATAGACCCAGAGCCAGAGCCATAAAAAAATATGACTTTTTCCATTTCAATGGCTCTGCATAGATACGATTATTTTCTTTTGATAGATTGATTAGGAATAAAGGTTTACATTATATAAAAGGTACTTGAAATCAAATTCAGCTTGCAGTAGTGAAGAATTAATGTAATTGTTTTGTAATGAGTGATATTTCATTATTAGAATTTTTTTATATATTTATAAATAATATAATAATAATAACTACTTACTAACCGAGAGTGAGGTCATGCCGGGAAATATCAAACGAGACTTGAACGTATCGACCGAGCGATAGCGAGGTTGATACGGCAAAGTCGAGGTTTGATATTTCCCGGCATGACCGAACGGTCGAGGTTAGTAAGTTGTTTATTATATGGCATTTTTAGCTCTTTTTCATTTTGTAAATTGTAGGCTAATTGTAGCTAGCTAGGCTAGCTCTCAAGTCTTCTCACGGTGTGTTTCAGGTGTTGTCTAGCAACCAATTACTTTTGATAGAAAGCGGACAGTACGGTTCTGCTAAAATGGCTTTAATTCCAACACAAATAACGATTATTTTAGAAAGTTAACAATTTCTTCGTCGCTGTTGATGTCTTCAGTATCGTCTGGACTCAGTTGACTTCGATATCGCTAATTTTGAAGATGACGTCAGAGGAGGGCAATAACAATACTTATTGGACCGCTGGTCAATACGGGTTTGGCATGACTACCCATTAGCCAATCAGAAGGCTTGTACGGTCGTTGCCATATAATAATATATAATAATAATATAAATAATAAATAATGATACCATAATAACCACCAAGTCATAATTGTCAAAGGAATAGCACTCAAGATCATGTCAGCTTCAATCAGTACTAGTTGGGTTAGTAAAGATTAAGACAAAATTGGAAAAAATAAAAAGTGACCTCTGAACTTCAACATCTTTAGGTTTCTGTCAAATCCAGTCCTGGTTTTGTGTGTCTGTCCAATCTATGTTCAAGGTCACATACCCTAATACTCCGGTCCACATCTTCCAGTTCACCTCCCAACCAGACACACCTGTTACCCATATATCATTACCTGCATAGTTCATTTACCCTGGCTTCCCACAAACTCGTTGCCAGTTCAAGGTTGCTACTCAGTAGTAGTTGGTTAGTAGACAGCAGTTGGTTGCCTGGCTTTAGGGTTAGGGTAAGAATTACTTGCCTTTGCTCCCTCCTCAATACCTCCTGTCTTGCACCCACGGAATTCACCATCACCACCCCCTGTGTCTGCAATAAACCTAGTGATGGGGGAAACAAAGTTTTCCGAAGCAACGAGCTATTTGACACAATTGAAGCGTTCGATACCTTTTCTTCATAGGGACATCTGCTGGTCAGTTTATGGTATGGCGACTGTATCGAGCGATGGAAGGAATCATAATTATACAGATGGTTCAAGGCAACAAAGGCCCAAATGAAGAGGGGTCAATATGTTAATCCTGACACCCCTCCCAAATTTAGTGCCTTTTGCTGACTGTTGATTAGATCAGTCATAAATACCTTAGATTACCATCTGTTTAAAAACAAAGCTCAGTCTCTAAGAAAGCACACTAGTATCTAAGTCAAAAACTGCCCCTACAGACCCAACACACTCAGATCGAAATCCTCATACAGTCTGTGCTTCATCACCACGATTACTTTTTGTTGAAACATCAGCGCCACAGTCCAGCTGTCAGCATACTACAGCTGCAGATCACAGGTACCAGTCAGCCTCCCCAACCACTCTCCTCCACTCTCCTCTGTGTTTCATCTCCACTCTACCAGCACAGCGACCATCTCCTCCTTCCAACCTCACACCATCTGACCCTGGAAAAAGACAGGAGTTGATCAGGGTTTATCATGGTAGTCAGTGTGCCAATCACATTTGGATATATGGCAAAGTAGGAGACATGGCTCAGCTTATATGAGACTTTCTGGACTCCTCCAGTCCCCCTGAATAGAAGCACTGGATGAAATATCTATTCAGCAGGACTAGTAAAATCTTGGATCTACTGACAGGATATTTTAGTTTCCATTGATCCATTTCAATATTCTTGAATCTAAAGTTAATCACTTGCACAGATTGTAGCCTTGGACTCAGTAAGACACAAAAACGTTCATATAGCATTTTAAAACAATGATATAGATACAGGCATATTCTACCAACCTGGAGGTTCATCAATGAGTTCATCCTGGACACCTGAAGAGAAAACGTAGAACAGAACCTCAACATGACTTTCCATATTTACATCAGCACTGTGTATACTAACAGTCCTGTATCTCTACACCAGTACAAGTCAGCTATTTTACCACAACGTCCATAGGTATGGTTTGGGCAGACTTCCATTCAAAATCCTCCGACAACATGTTTCCAGTGTGTTTCAGTGAAAGTGTGTGTGTGTGAGAGAGAGTGTCTCTGATTAAAATGTGTAAATCTTCATAACCCAGGATAAAACATGATTTATTCACCTGGAGGAAGATCACGATTCTAGCCAATACAATCTTATTGTGAAGAAGAAAAAAAAAGACTTAATATGTTTAGTTTGTGTTTGTGGAAAGGATATTCAAATGTCCACTTAACCCTAGCACAGAAAACATCTTGTTTTAAATACACCGCATATTTTCCTGGTTCTATACTAGCATAGGATTGTACTATATACACACCAATACAGGTCTATACCAGATAAATGTCGTAATACATGTCTGTTCTGCATCTTACACTGTAAAGATACAACAGAGCCCTATCTGTGCTCGAACACATGACCACCAGTATCAGGACAGGAACCATATCTCTCTCAGGCTGGGTGTCCACTGGGCTGTAGAAGACTTCTTACTTGGGAGTGGGCTGAGGAAAGAGGATTCAAACTGCAACAGTCTTAATGTGTCTTCCATTTCCTGTGACACATTACTGTAACACATCTTACCATGTTTTTATACATAATCCGAAACTGACATCATTTTCCAGCTCATATTAGTTGTTTGTAGTATCCATGGCAACCGGAGGACTATGGGTTTACTTTACATGTTTGAACTAGCTTGCAGAAAACAACTATTTCGTATGATATCAAATAGTTTGCTTGCTGTACCAGTTAACAGAAACAACACTATGGTATTCACTTTAAAAGCTGCTACTTAAGCTAATTCAGAATGCAAGTCAACAGCCCCCTCATCTAGCTCTGACAACCTTTTTTCTGACAGCGTTTTGTCTGAGAATTACCGTTTTTTTTGGCAGTGTTTAGTTTGAGGGTGTTTTTTCTGAGACTGAAGCCGTTTCGCCTAAGTCTGACGAATTTGGTCTGAGACCTGACGCCTTTTCGCTTGAGTCTGACACTTGAGTCTGAGATCTGAGGATGTCCTAAAATGAACACCGTGCCCACGGGCCAGTTTGAAGGCAGAGGGAGGGGAAGGTGAGTAAGAGAAGAGTTAAGGACATGGAGAAGAAAAGTTATGATGGTGGGAGAGATGGTTTGGAAGAGAGAAGAGGGGACTGGATCAAAGGGACAGGAGGTGGGGCGATGAGAGAGGATGAGGTCAGAGATCCCAAAAACATACACAAGTTTGACATTAGCGCCGGAAATGAGAACGTTTCTTTTGACATAAAGTTTAGCTGTGGCATCGAAGACAGTACACACCATAGATATATATTTATGCAACGCGGTCTCACTCAAATTATTTAGCTTCAGATATGGCGATTATTGCGAAGACAGCCAACGTGTCAGCATATTTTTGTGATTTGTGTGAAACTTGGAATTTGAGTGAGACGGCATGTTGTTTTGACGTTAGCCTCAGAGTCAGACTCGGTCGCCCTGGCACTGTCAGTGTGTAGTACTGTCCTCATTTCCGGCGCTTTCAAACAATCAGCAGCCAGCTTGCCTCTAGCAAACTTCTTTTGAATTAGCCATTTCCCTCTAAATTAATGTAAAACGTATTCACGTTTTGGGGGACATATTTACAGTTAGCAGACGGCACTGTTTGAATCACGATTCCATCTTAAATATTGCCAGTGACAACGTTGTTACAGTAGCTTGTTTCAAAGGGGGTTCTTTTGTTTCAAAGGGGGATCTTAATGAATTATGCAATATGAGTAGGCTAAATGCTTGAAAATATCATTAGAATGGAAAAACTTAGGGTGACGGACCCACCTGCATCCAAGCAAGCAAACCCTCACAATTTCCCCAGAAATGGTATGCTTTCTAGTTGTAATTATTTTACACATAATGATAGGCCTATGTTTGTTTGTTTTAATAAATACACACTACACATTAGTAGTATGTCCTCGTGGATATTTGTAACAGTCATCTGTCTTCTATGTTTTGGAATATGTTTTTTTGCCTGATTTCAGATCAAATTTGTTCTTCTTCTCTTCATCAGTTGCGCCCTTCTATTGTTTGATTGGTTGATTGTTTCATTGTAAGCGGGTACCGATGCTAAATAGGAGCCACGGGGAACAAGCTTTCAATTTATGACATATTGGGATTAATCATTCTAAGACCACACCTGCGAACAATTCTGATGTTTAGGAACACGTCATGATTCACACAGACCTTTCTTAGGAACTTTCTTAAGAGCAAATGTAAGCAGTAACTTGGGAAGATATTGGTGAATGAGGCCCAATGTCGCTACAATACCAAGCATAGCACGAGTATAGGCATTGTGTAACACACTTTGGTTCTTGATAGTATGTCCAGACATAAAGCCAAGTCACTCATTTAGCGGCCAAATCCATTGTAAGTCTACAAAATTATTTTAGATATAGTATACATTTAGCTAGCTTGCAAATACTGAGGATAGCCTACCGAAGTTGACATTATTATGAAATGTTGTGTTCTACTAGCCATTTGCCTATTTTAGCAAGTCACTGTATTTCCAAGCCCTGATAGTGTAACTGAGACGACACAGTAAATAATTCCTCTTTCAAGTAAGAAACCCCCGTTCAAGTGTTGAGCATTACAGTTTTTTACAGTCGCTAGGACGCATTTCTCAATACTTACGTCACGTTTTCAAAACTCTTAAAACAGCTCGGCACAGCAGTTAATTTCACATTCAAAATGCACTAAAACTAGCAAATCACTTTATAATCAAAGCAAATCAACTCATTCTTTCATAACACTTGCAAAGGTTGACAGCCAACAAACATACTTTGTCACCCACAAACAGGAAAGAATCTTCTGGCATGCCTGATCCATTCCTGGCAATGTCCAGGCATCCAGAATTCATTGCGTCCAGGAGGGACATTAAATCATGTGGATGGTGGTCTTACAGTAAACCTTCCACCTCCATGAGGAAAATAATTATTCTACGTTCTATTGTTGTCACAACCACACACACCCTCCGCCCTCCATATCTTGCAGAAGCTCAGTGTGGAGAAGGTGGACCAGTGGTTCTGTTTAGAGACGCTCTCTCCAGCTCGAGGGCCAGCATGACTCTCATCCCAGTGTCTCTCTCTACACTCTAGCTAACAGGTACTGAAGGGTCAGTGGCCAAAGAGGAAACATCTCAATGAAAGACTAGAAGACACTAACAGTGTAGAAATGTACACACATCATTGGGACACTGAACTGTGTTCTCCTATTGGATGAGGACAGTGACGAGGATGGGTGAGGAGAAGGCGCGTTGAAGATGTCAACAAGGTAGTCATGTGTTCGGAGGTCAAAAAGGTTTTAGTGACTCCTGTGTGCAAAAGGTCAGTGCGTCCAAGGGTTTGTTTACATTTATTTTGGCTCGTTTTCAATGGAGACCCAGAGAAAGTTTGTGAGAAGGATGGTGGCGTTTACAATAAATAACCAAGAAAGCAACGGATAAATGGACAATAAAAGCTAAATTTATTCAGGACAAGTCAGTCGTTTCAACAACAACTTTATCTTGAATGTGTAAACAGGACAAGTCACAATTATGTTTCTCAAGACAATGTACAACAACAACCCCCCAATGTAGCAACAGTGCATTTTTTCTCCCCAATTATTCACAATAGTCTCAATACAGTACTCTTTGAATACAGTTTTTTTAGCATAGTCTTTGAATACGGTTTCAGTTTACTCTCTTTCGGGACATACGATTGGCTCGAGGCAAAAACGAGAGCAGCGTTGTCACATTGTCAAAGCAGAAATACCCCCCCCCACACGAGGACAACAAACAATATGAGCGTCTACACGACGGCATAAACGGTGGAAAATTACTTTAAAGCTTTCGATTGTCACAAAGCAAACATTTACACCCCACATGGCATGCTGTGAATTAAAGAGACAGTCTTTGGTATACTTGTCATTCCACAGTTGGAAAGCTCGATCCAATGTTGGTCTGATGTCCGAAGGGTCCCGGACACGCGCAAGCCTCTACACCTCAAGGTCTCGGATCTCGTAGAGGTTGTTACGTACACCACCCCGGAGGATGAGGACCGACAGCCCGCTGCTCAGCGACAACCAGTGGACAGTGAAAAGGGCATAGAGTCGTGGGTGCGAGCAAGGACACAGAGGCGAGGAGTACAGTAAATCAAAGGGTTTTTATTTACCCGGTCAATACTGGACGGAACCAAATCAAAGAACTGAAAAGACACTCCTGCCGCCTACCCACCCTAAGCTGGCACAAGATCAAGGCGCCCTTTCCAAAACAGAGGGTGGTCCACCCAGCCGTCGCCTGACTCGTTTAACAGTGTTCGTCCTACAGGAGTACAAAAGATAAATCGAACACACACAGTACTGACAAATGTACGACCTACCAAATGGGAGAGAGCGCGCGAACGGAACATTGTCGGCTTTTATACCGTCCCAAACCAGCCCTAGTTGGTAGTGCGCTGATGAGGGTGGGGCTTGACCAGCACCAGATCGGAGACACTGTCTGGAATCGAGGCGTCCTCTCAGACCCGAATGGTTCCTGCTTGGCGACTTAGGCGGAATACATAACAAAGCACCAATAAGCAGAACAAACAGTAAACTGGGGGACGTAACACGCCCACCACAAAACGAGCAAACCACTACGGTTTCCGATTCGCAATAACCATACACAATATTCTTCAATCACCAAAACAAAATAACAAACCCCAGGGCTACGCTCGGGACAAAGCATCTGCAACCACATTCGCATATCCCTTAAGGTGCTGAATATCTAGGTTGTACTACTGTGCCACCAGAGCCCACCGCATAAGCCGGCGGTTCTGAATGTACATCCGATCTAAGAACACAAGTGGGTTGTGGTCAGTAAAGACCTGTACTGGCTGAGAGCTGCAACCCATGTAAACCTCAAAATGTTTAATGCCCACAACAAAGCTAGGGTTTCCTGCTCAATAGTGAAATACCTCGACTAACAGGGGTTGAACTTACAGGAGAAGAAGCTGATAGGCCTATTCACCCCCTCGACGTCCTCCTGTAACAGGGCAGCCCCCACGCCCACAGCACTGGCATCCACCTCCAGCTTGAAGGCTTTACTGAAGTCGGGGGCAGCTAAAACAGGTGCATTACAGAGCAGTACTTTGGCTGCCTCAAATGAAGCGCTACACTCGGGGGACCACACAAAAGGCACTTTCGGGCTTAGCAGCGACGTGAGTGGCGCCACAATGGTGGAAGAGTTCTTAGCAAACGTGCGATAGTACCCAACCATCCCCAGGAACCTACGCAACTCTGCGAGTGGTGGGAGCAGGGAACACAAGCATCGCCTCCACCTTACTAGCTAAGGGACGTACCTGACCCCGTCCCACCTGTTTACCAAGGTACGTTACAGTTGCCTTGCCAAACTCATATTTAGCGAGATTGAGGGTTAGAGATGCCTCCGCCAACCGCTGTAACAATGTTCTCAAGGTGGCTAGGTGGTCATGCCAAGTAGGTGAATGGATGACTATGTCATCCAAGTACGCGGTACAGTTCTCCACTCCTGCGAACACAACATTAACAAGCCTTTGGAAAGTAGCCGGCACATTGCGCATTCCAAACGGAATGACAGTATACTGTGCAAAACTGTCAGGTGTCACAAAAGCAGATATCTCCGAGGTGTCAGGTATCACAAAAGCAGATATCTCCGAGGCACGAGATGTAAGAGGGACCTGCCAATATCCCTTTAACAGATCTAGCTTACTCACAAAGGCCGCAGACCCAATGGTGTCCACACAGTCATCGATCCTTGGCATAGGAAAGGAGTCAGGCACAGTTACAGAATTCACACAGGTAGTCCGTACAAAACCTAGAAGTACCGTCTGGTTTAGGTACGAGGATACACAGCGAACTCCAGGCGCTGCTGCTGGTTTTGGCTTTGCCGTTTTCCAGGAGGTAAGCTAAGGAAAAAGGGAACGCAACACCCTACTGCGCACAAGAACCCCAGGGCTAGGCGAATGGAGTATGGAGTCGTGGTGTAGAACACAAGGAAGCAAGGCCAACTGTCGGTTTAACAGTATTTATTACTGTTAAGTAAACGTTCAGGGAAAAAGGGGCTGGGCACGACCAAAACAAAGAAAGCAAAATAAGTTACTATCCCTACCTTCTCAGTGTTCTTCCCTAACTAGCACCATAGTCCTTGCGCTCTATCCAAAATACAGGGGTTAGTCGGCCCAGGTCTTACCTAGTGTGTATAGACAATAGGTTTCCCTGCGGGTAGTGTAAGCCCCAGGGCCTCTTGCCTAAAGCATGTAGCTTTCCCCTTTCCCTCTGGAAACAAAAACAAAAAGGTGTTAACACAAATGATAATGAACAATGTTGATACAAAGATATACACAGACTCGAATGGAAATGTCATACAGCAGCACACAAACCAACATAGTCAGCCAAGCTTCCTAGCTGGTCAACCACTGGGGTTTATACATCGGGCATGCTGCAGCCACTGACGAGGGGGGCCTGGGGCGGAGCAGAGTCCTGATCAAGGGATTCGACCAATCAGGAGCCATCTTGCCCAAACCTAAAATGAGACCACACACAAACCAAGTACATACTGTGTATACTTCGAAAAACTGTAAAGCCAACAATAATGCTAGCGTCTCCTGCTCTATTGTACCTTGTTTGACACAGGTAAAACTTTCTTGAAAAGAAACTAACCAGCCGATCCACTCCCTCGTCATCTACCTGAAGAAGAACAGCACCAGCCCCTACCATACTGGCATCGACCTCCAGCTTAAAGGGTTTCTCAAAGTTGGGCGCAGCAAGGACAGGGGCACTGCAGAGCAGCGCTTTAGCTGAACTAAACGCGGAGTCACACTCTGAGGACCACTTGAAGGGTATCTTAGGGCTGAGTAGCGACGTAAGGGGAGCTACTACTGTTGAGAAGTTCCTACAAAAGGTACGGTAGTACCCCACCATATCCAGAAAACTGTGCAACTGGCGCCGTGTCTTGGGAGTAGGAAAACTATCAATAGCTTCGATCTTGCCAGAAATAGGGCACACTTCACCGGATCCCACCTGCTTCCCTGGGTAACTCACCACAGCTTTCCCAAACTCACATTTGGTGAGATTGAGAGTCATGGATGCTTCTTCCAACCGCTGGAACACTGTCTCTAACGTGGAAAGATGGTCAGACCAAGTGAGCAATGTATCACAATGTCATCAAGGTATGCAGTACAGTTAGGAACATCAGTGAAAACAATATTTACCAGCCTTTGAAATGTAGCAGGTGCATTGCACATCCCAAAAGACATAACAGTATACTGCAGAAAGTTATGAGGTGTTATGAAGGCCGAGATATCGGAAGCTTGAGGGGTTAGAGGCACCTGCCAATAACCTTTCAGCAAGTCGAGCTTGCTAACGAAGGCAGCAGAACCTATCTGGTAGATGCAGTCCTCTATACGAGGTAACGGAAAAGAGTCCGGCACCCTAACTGCATTAACCCGACGGTAGTCAGTGCATAAGCGGGATGTACAGTCTGGCTTAGGAACCAGAATACATGGAGAACTCCACTCGCTAATACTGGGCTTAGCCATATCATTCCTCAATAAATGGTCCACCTCACCTTTCATCATCTCTTCTAGGTAAACAACGATTCGCTCAGGCAAGTGATTCTTGAACTCCTCAAGTAGAGTCAACTCCCTGACTTCAAACGTAGTGGCTTTACTGGCTGAACACCAGCGATCGAATAGAGATTCCTTATCTCTAGCAAACTCGACATATGAGCGGTTAGATGGTTTCTTGAAGTGTCTAAACCGTTGCCGATAGGCTTCGGGGACCAGCTCATATGCATGCAACACAGTTGCCTTGACTACGTCATACTGTAAACTGTCTTCCAGGGAAAGCACCGCCACTACCTCCTGGGCCTTCCCAGACAGCTTACATTGCAGAAGAAGAGGCCAAACATCCCTTGGCCAATGTAGCGCGGCCGCCACACGCTCAAAAGCAAAGAAGTAGCTGTCTACTTCAGCCTCCCGAAAAGGCGGTACCAGTGCAATGTTCTTGCTTACGTCAAATTGGGCCGTCTGACTCGGTGAGGGCACCCCACCAACACCTGCCTCTAGCTCTAGCTGTCTTATCCTCGCCTCTACATCAGCATCTATCCTCCGTTTCACCAACTCGAACTCGAAAAGTCTTGCCTGCTGTCTTTCAGTTCGCTCTCCAATCGGGCCATCCTCATCCTGAGCCTAGCCGTAACAGAACCAGCGCTGCCTACAGAGGACAACCGGTCCGGAGAAGGAGGTGGCGTACGTGTCTTGCTATCCTCCTGCTCTTCTTCCCTTTCCTCAAACACCCCTTTCTCCACCAAGCCATCCCTAACTGAGGCCAAGAGATCGGCCTTACCATAGTGGTCGGCTATGGCATGAAGGTCCTCTTTACGCAATGCCTTTAGCCGAACTACAGAGGGGTCCTCAATAAAACTGGACACAGCCGAGGTAGCCATTCCACACACAAAGCTAAAGCTAACAAAGCTACACACCTAAAAAAACACAGCACAAAAAATGACCGAAACACCCAAGGCTCACAACCACGCCAAACACACCCCAATCACCAGAACCCAAAGGAACTCAGCGCAGTAGGGCTGTGGATTGCTTAGATCCCAGACGAGCCCCCATTCTGTTACGCACGCCTCCCGAAAGAGGAAACGCAACACCCTACTGCGCACAAGAACCCCAGGGCTAGGCGAATGGAGTATGGAGTCGTGGAAGGAAGCAAGGCCAACTGTCGGTTTAACAGTATTTATTACTGTTAAGTAAACGTTCAGGGGAAAAGGGGCTGGGCACGACCAAAACAAAGAAAGCAAAATAACAGTTACTATCCCTACCTTCTCACAGTGTTCTTCCCTAACTAGCACTGTAGTCATGGCACTATCCAAAATACAGGGGTTAGTCGGCCCAGGTCTTACCTAGTGTGTATAGACAATAGGTTTCCCTGCGGGTAGTGTAAGCCCCAGGGCCTCTTGCCTAAAGCACGTAGCTTTCCCCTTTCCCCCTGGGAACAAAAACAGAAAGGTGTTAACCCAAATGATAATTAACAATGTTGATACAAAGACATACAGACTCTCAAATGCAAATGTCATACAGCAGCACACAAACCAACATAGTCAGCCAAGCTTCCTAGCTGGTCAACCACTGGGGTTTATATAGGCACGTCACAGCTGCAGCCACTGACGAGGGGGGGGGGCGAAGTCCTGATCAAGGGATTCGACGAATCAGGATCCATCTTGCCCAAACCTAAAAAGAGTCCCCCTCACACAAAGTACAAACAAACAGACACAGAAAAACAGGAGCACGGGGGACGTAACAGCAGCGTTAGCCCGATAGGGATGTTGGCCTATCGGGGCAACACCTACACCTACGGCGAATGAAACGAATGCCCTTAAGCGTACGGACTGGAGACCTTATGTTGGATAGACAGGTTCCGTAAGACGTGTCTAAAGAGTTTGGACATAAAGTTACTACCCTGGTCCGACTGAAGGACTTTTGGAAGGCCAAACGTGGAAAAGAACTTTACGAGTCCCTTTCTCACTGCCTTAACGGTGATGGTGTGCAACGGTATTGCTTCTGGGTAACGAGTAGCGCAACACATAATCGTTAGCAGAAACTGGTTTCCTGATCTGGTCTTAGGTAACGGGCCTACGCAGTCAACGATAACCCGCTCAAATGGTTCCCCCATCACTGGAACCGGACACAGAGGAGCGCGGGGAATTACTTGGTTTGCTTTACCCACTACCTGACACATGACATGTCTTACATAACTGCACAACATCCGACTTTAGCGCTGGCCAAAAGAAGTGCTGGAGAATGCGGTTGTACGTTTTAGTTATGCCAAGGTGGCCAGACCAAGCCTGGTCATGAGCCACAGACAGCACCTGCTGCCGAAACGAAGTGGGCACCACAACCTGGGAAACGACTCCCCAATCACCATCCGTCTCATGCGCTGTCCATTTTCGCATGAGCACCCCCGTTCTCTGAGTAGTAGACGTTTCTCTTTGCCTTAGCCTCCTCTGGGGAAACCACTGCTTTAAAGCACTTAGCCAGACTCATCTGCTTTATGGGCCTCACATACCTTGTCATAGGTAGCAGACAACAGTACTTTGCTCAATTCAGTTTTGTCATCAGCTCTAGCCTTGACCTCACATGGCACCTCGGTGGGCTCGAACACAGAGTCTGCCAAATCCACAAACTCACCCAGCTTACGAGGTTGTGCTCTGGTGATCACACAAGCGGGGAACACATGGGGAAAAGCGTTGGACAGCTCGTCACCCGCCCCTGTGGGTGGTCCATCTATGACCTCAAGTACGGGGATCTCTTTTCCACCGGCGATGTCGTTTGAGCAGTAGAGCAAAACAACTGACAGGCAACTCGGGGACCACCCCCACACGGAAACAGCCAGAGACAAGGTCGGTTTTTAAGTTAACCCAATGTAACGGCACAGAGGTTATACCTCTTCCTAACCCCTGTAGGAGGACTTGGGACCCCACAGACTTGCTGTCGGACCACGGCAGCACGCTGGCAAAGATGAGCGATTCCTCAGCCCCAGTATCGCTAACAGCCCTGGTGTCAGCCACACCGGCGGCTAAAGACACCCAGCCCTTCGAAACGAAGGGTGAATAACTTGGATCGGGCACAGAGGTGGGTTTACATGACCATGCTACTGGTTGAACCAACCCAACCTCTTTGGACTGACGTTGGGGCTTACTCTTCAAGGTAGGACAGTCAGCAATCATATGGTCTACCTTGTGACAATAATAAAACTCCCTCTGTTCTGGTCTCTGGCCTGCCTAAGGCAGTGGACGACTACCACGGGTTGGTGTTGTAGGCCGAAAACAGTTTTATGCGTCACCACATACTCATCGGCTAGAACAGCTGCCTGGGATAAGAACTCCACCTTTTTCTAATTGAGACGCACTACAACACGGTCAGGCAAGTGGTTCTTAAAATCCTCTAACAGGAGTAACTCCCTGACTTCTGCCAACGTGTGGTCCTTGCTAGCAGCGCACCACTTGTCAAACAACGTTTCCTTGTCCCTGGCAAACTCAAAATATGTTCTTGTCTGCACTTTATGATTTCTGAAACGCTGCCTGTACGCTTCAGGCACCAACTCATATGCCCGTAACACCGTGGCCTTTACTGTGTCATAGCTCAGACTGTCCTCCAGGGAGAGCTAAGCCAAACCTCCTTAGGCCACTTGAGAGCTGTTGCCACTCGCTCGAACGCTGAAAAATAACTATCCACCTCAGCCTCACGAACAGTGGAACAAGAGCAATGTTCTTGCTCACTTCGAAGTGACCCTGCACACCGCCAGGCGGCGATACCGTGTCCAAACCAGCGTCCAGCTCAATCTTTCTAATGCGTACAGCCTGATCTGCCTTTATCCGTTGACTCCAGTTTGAACTCGTGTTGCCTGACCTGTAACTCAATCTTTCTAGCGTGTTCTCTCTCCTGTTGCTCTGCCTGCAAACAGGCCAAACGCAGCGCGAGACGCGCTCAATCAACCGGGGTACTCGCAGAGCCAAGTGGATCGAACGAGGAACTCCTTCCTCAGTTAGGCTGTCCATTGACGGCACTTTCGAGAGGGGAGGTGGCATCACCGTCTCCTCCTCGTCCACCTCCTCTTCCTCGTCTACCTTTACAGTGAGAACTCCCTGTTCTATCAAAGCATCCTGCACAGCCTCGAACAATTCTCTTTCTGGCCCGCTTCCTAACCGCTACCTGGTAGTGGTCCGCAAGCACGCACAAGTCCGCCTTGCGCAACCCCTCCAGCAACTTTAGAGAAGGGGCCTCAATGAAAGCAGCAACCGCCGACTCAGCCATCTTGAGTTTAACAGCGCAACCGAACTACCAGACAAAACGCCACCACTGACCACACACGAATGCACCAGCACCAAAACAGCCCTAATCAACGAGATCATGTAGCCGTCCCTACTCACTCCACATCGAACACCACACCTAAGACACCAGCCACTGATTCGCCGCTAGAGCATTGGGTACGGATCCCGGACGAGCCCCCACCTGTTTCGTACGCCACCCCGGAGGGTGGGGACCGACAGCCCGCTGCTCAGCGACAACCAGTGGACAGTGAAAAAGGGCATGGAGTAGTGGGTGCGAGCAAGGACAGAGGCGCAAAAGAACAGTGTATCAAAGGGTTTTATTTACCCGATCAATGCTGGACGGAACCAAATCAAAGAACTGAAAATACGCTCCTGCCGCCTACCCACCCTAAGCTGGCACACGATCAAGGCGCCCTTTCCAAAACACAGAGGGTGGTCCGCCCAGCCGTCGCCTAACGCGTCTAACAGAGTTTGTCCTACGGGAGTGAGTACAAAAGAGAAATTGTTAGACATAACACAGAACGACAAATGTATGACCCACCAAATGAGAGTCCCAAACAAGCCTCAGCTGGTAGCGCGCTGATGAGAGGGTGGGGCTTGACGAGCACCAGATCGGAGACACTGGCTGGAATCGAGGCGTCCTCTCCAACCCGAATGGTTCCTGCTTGGTAGCTTAGGTGGAATAAAGAACATAAAACAGCAACAAGCAAAACAAACAGCAACAGTAAACTGGGGGACGTAACAACAAGCGTCTACGACGGCATAAATGGTGGAAAATGACTTGAAAGCTTTCGATTTTGTCACAAAGCAAACATTTACAACCCACACGGCATGCTCTGAATTAAAGAGACAGTCTTTGGTATACTTGTCATTCCACAGTTGGAAATCTCGATCCAATGTTGGTCTGGTGTCCGAAGGGTCCCGGACACGCGCAAGCCTCTACACCTCTTCAAGGTCTCGGATCTCGTAGAGGTAAAAAGCGGAAACTAAAGCAATAAATAAAACCAAAAGGAAACTATTAAAAAAACGTCCAGGCTCCCAGGAGAGGCACAGTGTCTCTGTCACTTCGCCCCCTATGGAGCAGCGGCGGCAGCAGCGGCGGCAGCAGCGGCGGCAGCAGCGGCGGCAGCAGCGGCGGCAGCAGCGTGAGAGTCTCTCTGCTCCGCCAGCCAGGCCTCGACGCTCTTCCCTCCGGAGGCCACGGAGCAAAAGGTGACACCGCCAAAGCGGCTGTGTCCGGTGTCCCGCCGCTTCGGCTGACCACACTTGAGGCACGTGTACTGCCCCGTGGCCTTCCGGGGCTTCTTCTCTAGGCCACCCGCCTGCTACGCATGGCGTTTCCTCCTCCAGGCAGTGCTCCGTAGGACGTCCGGTGCGGGGACTGGCACTGGAGGGGAGGTGGAGCATCGGAAAGAGGAGGAGGAGGGACAGCGGGTGGCCAGGCAATGTCCTGGGAGAGAGACGTCGAGGCTAGGGGCTGGGCTGGCGGAGTGGGCGCTGAGGGAGCGTGCCGTTCCTCCCGGGGAGCCTGGCGTGTCTGGTCTTCGAAGGGAGGCTGCTGGTGTCCCTCCTGTTGGTGGTGGAAAGGCCTGGCAGCAGGGAGAGGCGGGGCGGCAAGGCCTGGTCCGGGAGCTGGGACCAGGCTTTGAAGGACTGCCCTCTCCCTCTGACGCACGCAGTACCTGTAACACACATTGTGTCAGTCACATGGACATGTTAAGAGACCGCCCTCTCTAAACACGGTCACATTTCTCTCACCTTTGGGACAGGGTCCCCTGATCTAGCTCAGACCCGGGTGCGCCAGCGGGATACCCTGACCGAGAGGCCGCCGTAGTGGCGGAGGACGAGGCGTGTGGCTGAGGCGGAGGGAGAAGCTCGCCGTGGATGGTGGGGTCCACATCCTCCCCCGCCTCTTCGAAGCACTCGTCCTCCACCTCGATGTCTTGGAAGGCGGCCTCCACGTCCGGAACGTCAGGGTCCACGCTGGCGTCCTGCAGCACTCTGCCTGTCTGGGAGTACAGGTACTCGACCCCCAGGAGTTCTCCTGCGAGACGAGAAACCAGAGAGACCAGCGGTCAGGAGGAAACGTCGGAGGGAACGTCGGAGGGAACGTCGGAGCGACTACGCACCAGTGTACTCCCTCGGGGCTGTGTAGTCCTCAACCAGACTCGAGCCAAGCACCCGTCGACTGAGCTGGTTGAGCGAGTGCTGCAGGTGACCACTGTATGAGAGCAGAGGTTGCTCCCGTCCCTCCACTGCCGCTGCGGCGCGGTTCTCGTTCCACCTCACCAGTCCATCCAGCAGGAACGCCTGAAAATGAGCGGCGTTCGCTGATGTTCCTGAAGAAGAAGAACACGCGTAGATATGAGACAGGCGCCAAACCGCATTACGCGTCGTGACTTTTCTCTCCTTCTCTCTCGACGAATTACCTGGGATGAACCGGTTGATGTGGAGGTGGAACGACTCCAGCGACGATGAACCGCGCGCGCAGCGAAAAACGGGCAGACTGACTCCGCCCTTGGTCAGCCTGCCCGTCTCGGTGTACAGCTGCACACCGGGCGGATCTTGGATGCAGTGGAGGTGACGCCTCTGCTCTCGCCAAATAGCCTGGATGCGGTCGCTGTCCAGGAGGGGGACGCCCAGGGTGTCGTGCCCTCGGTCGCCGTCGAAGGCCTCCAGCAGGTTGATGAGCCGCATCTCGATGATGGCCGCGGGGCGCGTGCGCCTGCGGCAGTGGCGGCCCATCTCCTTTCGTGATACCCTGCCGGAGACCTCTTCGTCTGTCAGGTCGACCATCCCCTGCTCCACCGCCAGCTGGGACCTCTTTGCCTCCAGCAATCGGCGGACGTCCTCTGCATCCCATTCGAAGATGCAGGCAGACAGCCGCCCCATGAAGGGACCGTACAGCTGGTGGCTCTCTGTGGTGACACCCGATGCGAAGCGTCGCATCAGGTGCCAGATGTCTAGTCGAACCACCAGCCGGTCCCAGTTGTTGAACAGGGCGGCCGTCTTCGATCCGCCGACGCCGGAGCAGCAGTCTCTGTCCACGTACATCAGCTGGGGTGGAGGTACCTCGGCGAGTCGGTACCGCCGCATGAGACCGGCCGCCATGGGGGACAGGCCCTCTCCCTCAGCGCACGTGAGGACGCTGTTGAGGACCTGCCCGTACTCGTTGCCCACGTTGGCAACCCATGCGGCCGTGTTGGCGGCGGCACCGGCGAGCTTCTTGGTCACCTGGGAGGAGACACAGAGAGAGAGAGAGATGAAGTGACGTGAATTTAATTCAGTGACAGCCGAAAGCCAGAACACACGCGCGCGCGCGCACACACACACACACACGTCGCCTCACCTTCTTGGTCGAGTCCATCTTGAGGATGGACCCAAACACTGAGGTGACCCTGGCCTTCAGCTCGTCCAGCCGCGACAGGACGTCGCAGCTGTACACCGTCATCAACCATGACGGTGTGGGCACCGGCGGCATGGCTGGTGGTGGTGGAAACTGCCGCCACCCGGTGCCCAAGGCCAGAAAGGGCTCGCACTCGCCGAGATACTGCATCGCGCGCCGCATCCAGGCTTCGCTGTGGCCCTCGCACAGCTTGGTGTAGAGCTGAGTGGCGCTGTTCCCCAAAGCGCGCTCCCTCAGCATAGAAACGACCCGCAGGTCGCAGGACAACCTGAAAAGGCAGAGAGCAGAGAGGCTTAGTGCTCGGACGAGCGGGGGACGACGTTTTGGAGAAGGGAAAAAAAAACAGACTCTTACTTATATGTGAGGACAGCCGGAAACAGGCAGCGGTGTTCCGCGTCCAGCTGCCTCACGATGCCCTGCGACCATGCCACAACCTTCCTCGTACACAGAGAGCATGCCAGGTACTCAGTGGCCATGAGATACCAGGCATCGATGTCTAAGACTTTCCGGATAGTCTTGGTGTACACCCCAGCCTTGTGCATGTTGCCGGTGTCGGGGCTGGCGTCGGGGCTGGGGACGCCCGTGGCGTCGGGGCTGGGAACAGCCCATCACCCGCTGAAGGCCGAGGCGCGTGGACCTGTACGCTCGAGGCTTTCCCCGATGGAAAGAAAATTAAGTTTGAAAAGCTATTCAACACCAAAACAGTCCCTGATATGTGTAAGGAAGGGTGCATGCATGTGCGTGTAATTATGTGTGTATTACGAACGCTTGAGATCATGCCGTATGCAAGGGAGCGGGTTATAGGTAGACTAAATTAGTAAAGCACACACACACACACACACACACTGATGGTCCGAAAAGGCAATTTTGAAACAAGTCCCAACCTTACCCGTCCTTGTGTGTGAATGTGTTTGAGGGAGAAGAAAAACATGTTGCACGGTTTAATATAGACAACAACGACTAAAGAGAAATAACTAAGGCCGGAAACCAAGTGTTATACTTAGTCTTCGTAGTCGTCAACGACCATGGCCAGCTCTGCGTCTCGGTGGTGGTGCAGCAGAGCTGGCCGCTGAGGAGACGCCGCTGAGAGGGGAAGAAGACGGCGTGAGACGGAGGTTGTTTTCCACTGTAACCACAACAAACGGTCCATCCATGTATAGCTCACCTGGTGCTGCAGGCTTGACGACCCTGAGCATGTTGGACTGCAGCACCTGGGGACTCAGAGTGGTCGGCTGCCCAAGGTGCTGAGACGACCGAGCCTAGGAGCCTGTAAAAATACACGAAGGGAAGAAGTCCATGCGGAGGAGGAGGCACACGTCAGATCCCCGTTCGTGGAGACGACAACACGTCCTACCCCTTTTTCCTGGGTTGGCAAGGGGGGGGGCGGCCGGACGGCAGAGTAGGTGTGGTCGCTGCTGGTGCTGGCCATGGCCGATGACGTGGTTGTGGCAGGCCCCAGCCTGGCCGCCCGTGCCCGGTCGTCTCTCTCCTTTATGTATTTGATGGCAGCCTCCATCTGAGTCCCCGGCCGTGACGTCTGTCTCCTCAGCCAGTTGACGTATCTGGAAAAAGAGAGTAGTCTGAGTCAGGCCTTGGAGTCAAAGCGTGGGGGGGGGTATTTTCAGGGGGGGGCAAACAACAGCCTTACCCGACTCTCTTCTTCTCCTTGGAGTCGTACAGGTCCCGGACCAGCTCCGACCCGTACTCCCCGAAGCCAACAAGGATTTCGCCACCCTCCCTAGGTTAGTCTGGGGGGACACGGGGACACGCCAATCGATTCTCCTCCTCCGACTACTCACTCGAGCGCCTCCACAAACTCGGGGAAGGCGTGCGCGTAGCGACAGAGGGCGTCCTTGTTGGGCATCAGGGGAGATTGGGAGCTGGTCCGCGCCCGCTCCTTCAGATGGGAGGTGAGGAGCAGGAGGGTGTAGCCCACGTCGTTCTCCAGCAGCCACTTGAAGGAACGACCCCGGTACTTCCCAAACGGCAGCCGGTGCTGGCTCAGCACCATCTGGGCCGTACCGGGGTCTCCCCCCTGGGAGACGACGTGGGCGCGCGCCTCGGCCTCCGCCTCCTCCTGGGTGAGTATTCGGCTTGCCGGCAGTGGTTTTGGGAGGCTCAGGGCCTCGGGGGTGGCCCGGAGCATCAGGTCCCCCTTGGCGGTCTTCACAAAAGTAGGTTTATGCATCTAGAAGAGACAAAAAAACCTGAGAAACATTTTTCATTTTTCAGCTGTCAATCAAAATTTCATATTTTGCCCCTGCCGATCCCAAGGTCGTCCGGTTAGATTCCCGCTCCTAGGTTAGAGTGCAGCACTTCAAAAGGTCGAATATGATCATCTAGCAAGCTATCGTTGCTCAAATGGCCAGAAAACAGGTTTCTCTGAGCGCACACGCTTGTTAAAGGTACCGGGCAACGCCAGTCTGTACTGGGGGGAAAAAAGTTAACAGGGCGCTCGCTTTGCGCACAAACTACGAGTTTGACAGCGACCTAAATAAAAATCTGACCTGCTGGCTGTCTTTGCAATCGTTTTATCTTTAAAACGCTGCCCTCTAGTTTTTTCGTGCAGAATTGACCCCTGGGCCAAATTAAGAAAATGCTCATCAGACGCAGATCGACAACAGCTGCCGCAATCTCAATAGAGGCTGACGGGGCTCTCGCGTAGCAGACAAATCAACGTTTTTACAGCAAGCTACATTAAAATGTCACCATCTGGCTGTTTTCACAGTCATATCTTCTCAAAATTGCCATCTTCCCGTTTTTGGGTTTAGAATTGACCGAACTGTGAAATTATGAAAATACTACTATGACGCGTCCGAGCATGGCTGCCACCTATGTGGGCTCACGAGCGACCCGCACCCGCTCAAATGACAAGACTTTCGAGACGCAAATCCAAATTCCGAGACGACAGTTCAACTCCAAATCGCTTTTTCAACAAAGCACAATGGTTGTGATTTTATTTGATCGGGCATTTTTCACTCAGAATCAAAGCTTGAACTTGCGGGCTACAACATCATGGTGGACTATATCTAGCGACTACAAACCTTGCACGGACAATTTTCAGTCGCTTCAAACTAAAGATCCAAACATCTTTAACGGCTCAAGCTTAGGCTACAGTTACAAAAGACGACGGTTTCGCTAACCATGATATATAATATTTTTTAAACAAAGTATTGAATTAGGTAGGACTCACCGTTATCTCGTAGGCCTATAGTCTTTTTCGTGAAGGTATCGGAAGTGAAGTCAAGAAGAAAATTCGATATGGCCGCCGCTCTTAATATTTGTAACGGTGAGCTGTGATTGGCCGCTCAATTTATAGTCTCAAACCTGACTTGAATGAGTTTAATTAGTCAAGCGGGGCTAAAGCGGTTCCATAAAGGCCAATTTCAGCTCACGCACTCACGCATCATCATTTGAAATCAGAAACTAGCCTACCATTTGTGTTTTTATATGTAAAAAATTGGTAGGGCAAAATCAAAATATAACTGCAAGCAGTGATGGCGGATTCCTCCAAACATTGCGAACCATTGAAAAATGTATATTCTTGACAAATTGTAACTGTATAGAAAAATCAATGCTGCAGAATTACCAATGTTTTTTTGTTTTTTTTACCAATTTTAGGATTTGGAGAACTTTTTACCATTGCATACAAAATCGGAAATGCAAGACCATCAACATGCAGAAGGCCTTTGCTATTCACCTTATTCCGGAAGTCGTGATGGGCACGGCCATCCGCGTGTAACCGGTGTGAATCGGTGAAACTCACTCCTCAGATATTTAATGAGCCACCCGCGTCACTGAAGAGCTAACTTTTCTTTGGCGTAGTTGGTAGTGGTCCCGCTTGGCAGTCGAGAGGTCGTACGATCGAGCCCAGCGAGCGGCAGTCGACACCTCGTCGGACGGAGTGTGGCTACGTTCGTTACATACCCGTTACATTGGTGCCGTGACCCGGATCTCACGAGGTTAGCGCCTGCTAACCGCCGGAGTGAGTTTCAGAGGGGTGAATGTAACCGGTGTGAATCGGTGAAACTCACTCCTCAGATATGTAATCAGCCACCCGCGTCACTGAAGAGCTAGCTTTTCTTTGGCGTAGTTGGTAGTGGTCCCGCTTGGCAGTCGAGAGGTCGTAAGATCGAGCCCAGCGAGCGGCAGTCGACACCTTTTCGGACGGAGTGTGGCTACGTTCGTTACATACCCGTTACACGCGTATTCTCATTTCCTGTTTGTATACTTTCCGCTTTAAAACAGTACTATAAGAGAACGTCTTAAACAAGCTTTGGTACACATTTAAGGCTAATAAAGATGCCCAGCGTCAACTGTGCAGTTAGTCGCTGCCATAACAACTGGAGAAAACAAAATCAGACCCTGTCTTTTGATTGTTTTGACCATGGAAAGAAGTGGTCCGAGTGCATCTAAATGTAATGTAAAGCTTTTGAAACAACGCAGCCATCAAATTAGTTAATAGATGCGTCTTTATAATTGCCATTAGATACGAGGGAAGATTACCGGCACTTTCCCCTCTGCCTTCAAACAGGCCAGAGTTAGACCCCTACTCAAAAAACCCTCCCTTAACCCAGCTGTCCTCCAGAACTACAGACCGGTATCACTTCTACCCTTCTTTTCTAAAACAATTGAACGCGCTGTATCTAACCAACTGTCAAACTTTCTCACTTAGAACAACCTGCTTGACCCCCACCAATCGGGCTTCAAGACAGGCCACTCCACTGAAACTGCCCTCCTGTCGGTCACCACGGCCCTCCAGTCTGCCAGAGCGGCCTCGAGGTCATCCGTCATCATTCTGCTGGACCTCTCTGCAGCATTTGATACGGTTAACCATCAGATCCTGCTCGCCAGACTCTCCGAGATGGGCATCACTGGCACTGCACTTCAGTGGATCTCGTCCTACCTGTCGGGAAGATCCTACCAGATCTCCTGGGGAGGCGATGTGTCTGACCCCCGCCAGCTCTCCACTGGCGTCCCACAGGGTTCCGTCCTTGGACCCCTCCTCTTCTCCCTGTACATCACCTCCCATGGCTTCTCCTACCACTGCTACGCTGACGACACCCAGCTCTACCTGTCGTTCCCCCCGACCGATCCGGGGATCTCAGCCAGGATTGAGGCCTGCCTCACAGACATCTCTGCCTGGATGACCAAGCACCACCTCCAGCTGAACCTCGCCAAAACCGAACTCCTCATCATCCCGGCCAAACCGTCCATCTCCCATGACCTCTCAATCACCCTGGGATCGGCGACGGTGACCCCTTCGTCCTCTGCCAGGAACCTCGGGGTTACCATGGATGACGAGCCCACATCGCTGCTGTCTCCCGGTCGTGTAGATTCACCCTCTACAACATCCGGAAGATCAGGAGATACCTGTCTGAGCACTCCACCCAGCTGCTGGTCCAGGCACTTGTCCTCTCCAAGTTGGACTACTGCAACTCGCTGCTCGCCGGGCTCCCAGCATGCGCAACCCGCCCTCTCCAGAGGATTCAGAACGCAGCGGCCCGTCTGGTCTTCAACCTACCCAGACGCTCCCATGTTACCCCGCTCCTCGTCTCCCTTCACTGGCTGCCCGTCACGGCCCGTATCAGATTCAAGACCCTGGTACTGACCTTCCGAGCGGTGAATGGGACTGCACCCGACTACATCAAGTCTCTCCTCCAGCCCTACACCCCCTCCCGCCACCTTCGGTCCTCCTCTGACAACCGTCTGGTGGTCCCACCGCTCAAGACCGCCCAGTCCCAACACAAGCTTCCCCTGTCTGGCCCCCCAGTGGTGGAATCAACTCCCCACCTCCATCAGAGACACTGACTGTCTCCCCACCTTCAAGAATAGGCTCAAGACACACTTGTTCCGGGAATACAACGGTACCTAGGAAAGATCTGCTGGACATGATGTTAGTTTCTCCCAGGATCAGAAGGACTCTTACTTAGAGACCTGCTGCTCTTGCTGGTTAGCTGTAACTGATTAAACTGTTGTTTGCTCTTCCACAGGTACACTCGTGCACTTTTAAGGTTCATGTTGTTCAATTGTAACTTGTTTAACTCCATGCTCTTATGATTCTGTTTTTTTCACAATTTACGATCCATGTTTGACTACTTGCAATGTTGGGGATATCTCGTTGTTATGATCAGTGACCTATGCACTATTGTAAAGCTCTCTCTTGGAAGTCGCTTTGGATAAAAGCGTCTGCTAAATGAATGAATGTAAATGTACTAGTGCACTCATGTAAGTTTTAACACTTTGAATAAAGCTTCTACCAAAGACCCTCGATGAAAAAGTTGTTACTATTTATTATTATATGGCAACGACAGTACGAGCCTTCTGATTGGCTAATGGGTAGTCATGCCAAACCCGTATTGACCAGCGGTCCAATAAGTATTGTTATTGCCCTCCTCTGACGTCATCTTCAAAATTAGCGATATCGAAGTCAACTGAGACCAGACGATACTGAAGACATCAACAGCGACGAAGAAATTGTTAACTTTCTAAAATAATCGTTATTTGTGTTGGAATTAAAGCCATTTTAGCAGAACCGTACTGTCCGCTTTCTATCAAAAGTAATTGGTTGCTAGACAACACCTGAAAAACACCGTGAGAAGACTTGAGAGCTAGCCTAGCTAGCTACAATTAGCCTACAATTTACAAAATGAAAAGAGCTGAAAATGCCATATAATAAACAACTTACTAACCTCGACCGTTCGGTCATGCCGGGAAATATCAAACCTCGACTTTGCCGTATCAACCTCGCTATCGCTCGGTCGATACGTTCAAGTCTCGTTTGATATTTCCCGGCATGACCTCACTCTCGGTTAGTAAGTAGTTATTATTACAGCACAATTTGTGTAATTTGTCACTCATACATTTGCAGTTTATGGCTAATAGCAAGCTTAAGCTTTCAAACAAGGTATAGAAAATATGCCCTGCAGTGAAATCGTTACAACATCTTATGTTTGTGGCTAATGTAACGCCTACTTATAGCAGCAAAGCAGAGCAGCGATCTGACCGGCAAACGTTATATAAGCTATTATATTATTATTATTATATAAACACTTAAAAGTCGTTTTCAAGCCATCCAGTGAAAGGGTGTATTGGTGACTTGTTGTAGCACACGAACATAGCACAACTGGCACAAATCCACCAACCTTATATAATGTTTTAGCAGCGGGACTTTTCGGCAGTTTTTCATTGAATTGAATGATATCCCCGGCAAACAGGAAGTTCGAATACAACGGAACTAAAAAAGGTGGGCCTGGCGGAATAAGGTGAATAGACCAAGGAATGCGTGGGGGCTTAGTCAGCCCACAATTGCCTGAAATATTGTGTGTGCGTCTCGCCACGTCCGCGCGTGTGTCAAGGGAAGGCCGAGTGTGTGAGAATGTGGAGCACGCGCGCAGAGGAGCAGGGAGAGACTTTAGAGACCCTAACCCTATATACATTTACATTTAATGTAAAGAAACAATAATTAAATAGGCTACATAAATAATAGAAAAGATAACACATTCAAAGTTGAGCCCTCACCCTACCTAGCACAGTCTTGTGTTTTTATCCCCTAAAAGTAATCATGCTCCTGCAGATATGCATGGAGTTCTGTAGGAGCAGAAAGGTGTGCAGCCAGTCTAGCCCGGAGGTTGTTGCCAGACACCTCCTGCTCATCTGCACAGTCCTCCGGATTGTCACCCTCTTCCTCATGCTGAGGATGGTCCACCTCCAAGATGTCGTTCACAGAGACACAAAGGCTGTGGAGAATGCAGCAGGCAGCAACCACCTTAGGGACAAACAGAGGACGCACTTCCAGAGCCCTCAGAAAGATGGATCTCCATCGAGTTTTCAGCATGCCATCGCTTTGTTATGGTGGCTGTTGAACCGGGCGTCAACACTTCCTGGTGGTATACATAATGGTGTAGAAATGTTATACAGTTACATTATTTGGTAGTGTTGTTATTTACTGAGTTATTTATGTGTTTGTGTATGTGTTGGCAACTTTGAATTTAGGTCCAGTAAATATCCCTACCAGCTATAAGTGTCACGGCCACAGCCGTGCCCCCCTGTTTGGTTTTGCCCTGCCCTAGTGTTTCCCTGTCTCATTGTCTTCACCTGTGTCTTGTTGAGTTCTCGTTAGTTTCATTGAATCAGAATCAGAATCAGAATCAGAAAGGGTTTTATTGGCCATGAAAGTTTGCACAGTCAAGGAATTTGCTTTGGCAGGAAGGTGCATACAATAAACATATAGTATCCTTAAATTTAAATATGTGGACTGTCTATACTAACTATCTATACTATATAACTATACTATCTATACTAAAGTGGAATTATATTTAAAATAAAATATACAATAAAATATAAGTTGCCTAATTTACAATATAAAAATACAAAAAATACAAATATGACAAAAAATACAAATGTACAAGATGCAGTAATGTAGTGCAGAATATTAGAGTCATTAAGTAAAGTCAATAGTCAGTGTGAACCCTTGGCCTTGTTGAAGAGGCCAACAGCAGAAGGGAAGAAACTGTTTTTGTGTCGAGAGGTGTTGGTCCTGATGGACCGCAGCCTTCTGCCGGAGGGGAGTGACTGAAACAGGGAGTGTCCAGGGTGGGAGGAGTCGGCCACAATCTTCCTCGCTCGCCTGAGGGTCCTCGAGGTGTGTAGGTCCTCGAGGGTAGGCAGATTGCAGCCAATCACCTTCTCTGCAGTGCGGATGATACGCTGCAGTCTGCTCTTGTCCTTGGCAGTGGCAGCAGCGTACCAGATGGTGATGGAGGAGGTGAGGATGGACTCAATGATGGCTGTGTAGAAGTGCACCATCATCGTCTTTGGCAGGTTGAATTTCTTCAGCTGCCGTAGGAAGTACATCCTCGGTTGTGCTTTTTGGTGAGGGAGCGGATGTCCAGTTCCCACTTGAGATCCTGGGAGAGGTTGGTGCCCAGGAAGCAGAAGGACTCCACAGTGTTGACTGGGGAGTCGCACAGGGTGATGTGGGGTGAGTGGGGCTGTATTCTTCCTGAAGTCCACAACCATCTCCACTGTCTTAAGAGCATTGAGCTCTAGGTTGTTCTGGCTGCACCAGGTCACCAGGTTGGCCGCTTCCCACCTATAATCAGACTCGTCTCCACCAGAGATGAGCCCAATAAGGGTGGTGTCGTCCGCAAACTTCAGGAGTTTGACGGATGGATGACTGGAGGTGCAACTGTTCGTGTACAGGGAGAAGAGCAGAGGAGAAAGGACGCAGCCCTGAGGAGATCCGGTGCTGATGGACCGGGAGTCAGAGACTTGTGTTCCCAGCTTAACGCACTGCTTCCTGTCAGACAGGAAGTCTGTGATCCACCAGCAGGTGGAATCAGGCACGTTCAGCTGGGAGAGCTTGTCCTGAAGCAGGGCGGGGATGATGGTGTTGAAGGCAGAGCTGAAGTCCACAAACAGGATCCTGGCGTAGGATGCTGGGGAGTCCAGGTGCTGTAGGGTGAAGTGGAGGGCCATGTTAACTGCATCCTGCATCCTTGTGTCCACCTGTGTCTTGTTTGGTTCTGTGTATTTAGGTTCCTGTTTTGTGTCAAGTCTTTGTCTTAGCATTACCCTTTGTCCCTGTGTGTTACCTTGTCTGTTGCCCGGTTATTGAGTATTAAACCCTTTTGTTCCACAACGTTTGCCGACTCTCTTGCATTTGGGTCCAACCCCACTCCACGGCGTGACAGAATGCTAAGACCAAAATTGGACCCAGCGGTGAGTTCCCCGAACCCTTTCTTGGGGACCAGGCTTGCCTTTGGTGGACCCCGAAGCCTGCAGCGGAGGGCCCAGCCCAAATCCTGGTTCCTGCCTCGGCTCCAGCCCCAGCCCGAACCTCGACTCAAGCCTCGGTCCTGCCCTGGGCCCCTGCCTCATCCAGAGGTTGTGCTGCCCAGTGCCCCGACCACCGAGGCTGTTCCAGCCTGGGAGTTTCGGCCGCCTGCCGCCGGAACCCAGCCCCGGTCCTGTCCGGAGCCCTGGCCCCGCTCCTTCCCTGTGCCCCAGCCCCGCTCCTTGCCTGTGCCCCAGCCCCGCTCCTTCCCTGTGCCCCGGCCCCGCTCCTTGCCTGTGCCCCAGCCCTGCTCCTTGCCTGTGCCCCAGCCCCGCTCCTTGCCTGTGCCCCAGCCCCGCTCCTTGCCTGTGCCCCGGCCCCGCTCCTTGCCTGTGCCCCAGCCCCGCTCCTTGCCTGTGCCCCAGCCCCGCTCCTTGCCTGTGCCCCAGCCCCGCTCCTTGCCTGTGCCCCAGCCCCGCTCCTTCCCTGTGCCCCGGCCTCGCCCTGAGGTTGTGCCGGCCAGCGCCAGTCCGCCCGAGGACTTCTGGCCGCCTCCTCCTCCGCCCGAGGACTTCTGGCCTCCTCCTCCGCCCGAGGACTTCTGGCCGCCTCCTCCTCCGCCCGAGGACTTCGTGCCGCCTCCTCCTCACCCCGAGGACATCTGGCCACCTCCTCCTCCGCCCGAGGACTTCGTGCCGCCTCCTCCTCACCCCGAGGACATCTGGCCGCCTCCTCCTCCGCCCGAGGACTTTTGGCCACCTCCTCCTCCGCCCGAGGACTTCTGGCCGCCTCCTCCTCCGCCCGAGGACTTCTGGCCGCCTCCTCCTCCGCCCGAGGACTTCTGGCCGCCTCCTCCTCACCCCGAGGACATCTGGCCGCCGCCTCCTCCTCCTCCGGAGGCCTTCTGTCTGCCGCCCGCGCTCCCAGGCGCCCCCTCGTCCGCGCTCCCAGGCGCCCCCTCGTCCGCGCTCCCGTGCGCCACCTCGTCCGCGCTCCCGTGCGCCACCTCGTCCGCGCTCCCAGGCGCCACCGTGTTCGCGCTCCCATGCGCCACCTCGTCCGCGCTCCCAGGCGCCCCCTCGTCCGCGCTCCCAGGCGCCACCTCGTCCGCGCTCCCATGCGCCACCTCGTCCGCGCTCCCAGGCGCCACCGTGTTCGCGCTCCCATGCGCCACCTCGTCCGCGCTCCCATGCGCCACCTCGTCCGCGCTCCCAGGCGCCACCGTGTTCGCGCTCCCATGCGCCACCTCGTCCGCGCTCCCATGCGCCACCTCGTCCGCGCTCCCAGGCGCCACCGTGTTCGCGCTCCCATGCGCCACCTCGTTCGCGCTCCCAGGCGCCACCGTGTTCGCGCTCCCAGGCGCCACCGTGTTCGCGCTCCCAGGCGCCACCGTGTTCGCGCTCCCAGGCGCCACCGTGCCGCTCCCGGTTGGTTCCCTGGACCTGCTCTGGGCCCCAGGCTGTTCCCCGGACCTGCCCCGACCCTCTGCCCTGCCTCCAGGTCGACCCCCGGACCTGCCCCGACCCTCTGCCCTGCCTCCAGGTCGACCCCCGGACCTGCCCCGACCCTCTGCCCTGCCTCCAGGTCGACCCCCGGACCTTCCCCGACCCTCTGCCCTGCCTCCAGGTCGACCCCCGGACCTGCTCCGACCCCCTGCTCGGCCTTGTGGGACGTCAGGTGACGTCCCTTGAGAGGGGGGTACTGTCACGGCCACAGCCGTGCCCCCCTGTTTGGTTTTGCCCTGCCCTAGTGTTTCCCTGTCTCATTGTCTTCACCTGTGTCTTGTTGAGTTCTCGTTAGTTTCATTGTGTCCACCTGTGTCTTGTTTGGTTCTGTGTATTTAGGTTCCTGTTTTGTGTCAAGTCTTTGTCTTAGCATTACCCTTTGTCCCTGTGTGTTACCTTGTCTGTTGCCCGGTTATTGAGTATTAAACCCTTTTGTTCCACAACGTTTGCCGACTCTCTTGCATTTGGGTCCAACCCCACTCCACGGCGTGACAATAAGGCTATCGAAACAGGGTGACGACAGCCACAGGATTCTGCAGGCATGGATATCCACCATCTCCAAGGAGGAAATAACCAGCCGAGGGATAAAGGGACTCCTTGAACATTGGAGATCTCCGAAGGACAAGGGCATCGTGGACAGAACCTGTGTTGCAAATGTACACGTCAATGAACTTCCCTCGGCTGTCACAAATGCCCTGCAGGATAACTGAGGGAAAACGCTTGAGGTTCAAGTAACAATTTTTTTTGTGGCATAGCAGGTGGACGGATTCGGATGTGGCACCCATCAATGGCTCCTGCAGCAAGGCAGAAGGTTTTATGGCCAGCCAGGTGAGCAAAACCTGCCCCCACCCCCTCCATCTCATCGGCCTTGGGGAAAAGGAAGATGCGGTGGAGGATTGTCATCATTTCCTCTACCACGTGGTGTACAGCTCTGCACACTGTAGCCATTGGCATAGAAAAGGCATCGGATGTCACACGGTATAAAGCACCACATGCAAGCCAGTAAACAAACATGTATACTTCCATCTCGTGGCTCCATGCCTTTTCTTTCTCAGCAGGACCTGGACCAGCAGCTGGATGGTGGCCCTGGCGAGCCTGAAGCCTGGTTTGGGCACTTGGTCATTTATTTGAGTATAGTTCTGTGGAGTTCCATCCTATTTCTAAAATAAAATGAGAGATAACATTTTACAATTATGTTCAATAAAAGATTTTAGACCATTATCCCACACGGTGTTGTTTGTAAATGTGTATAACTGATAATACAACTGATAATATCAACACCTTAACTCATTGTGAAGTGGTTAATGGTCATTGCTATTTCTGTGTAATATTTAGTCCAAGATCATTCAAACCTTTACAACTTTATGAATTTGCCTGTGGAATTGGCCATTTGAAACCAGTAAGGCATTTACTTAATTAGATTATTGTAGTTTCCATTAAGGTTTTTAACTTAATGGTTTTGTTACTATTTGACCACTGACCATTGAGAAAGATAAGTGATGGCATTTGACGAAGCCTCGCCATCCTCCTCCGTCTCATTCTGGTCCTCCTCCTCTGGATCAGGTGCCTCAGCTCAGCTGCCTCTTCCTCAGGTTCCAAGTAAAGTGTGTGTGTGTGTGTGTGTGTGTGTGGGGCGGCAGGGACGTACTGGGAGTAAAAATAGGCCCTGGACACCCGATACAGTTTGAATCAGTCGATTAGATCGCAGTAAATCAGTAAAAAATCACCCATTTGAATCAAGTAGTAGGGCACCTCCTGTCCTACCAGTTTAGAAGGTTGGAATTACTCGATTTGACTAGTGATATGCTAAGCCGTGTGTGTTAATAATGAGCCACCCTGGGTCTTAGACAAGCAGAAGGGCAGTAGATTTCAATCGCCCCTTTCATATAGTGATCCCAAAGCAGAAGGGCAGTAGATTTCAATCGCCCCTTTCATATAGTGATCCCAAAGCAGAAGGGCAGTAGATTTCAATCGCCCCTTTCATATAGTGATCCCAGAGCCATATAAAAACCTGTTTTCTCGTCCAATACCGACGCTTTGTCACGGCCCTAGGCGTCGGATGCGGACGCACAGGGTAGTATACGGACGATTTTTCTTATATCCTCGAAGAATTTTCAACCCCAAAACACGAAAGTCTCCTTGATAATTCCACAATAATATGGGTTAATGTTATGTCCATCCAGTTTTTAGAAATTCCTCATCGATTCTGGAAAAAGTTTCGGATATAGGCCTAGCGGAAAATTTTCAGTTACCATCGCTAGACGATTTATGAATAATGTAGGCCAATTAGGCTATTAAATATGATTTCCTTGTATTTATTTATACTTGTACACTGTTGATATGAAGAATTTTAAACTCAAAATGAACGTGAATCTGACCGGAAGGGGAAGAAAATAGTCTTACTAGTTCATTATTATAATAAAATTATTGGCTTATGCATAGTGTAATTGCCATTAGATGGACTTATAGTTACATAAATGAATGAATGTGAATGGGAGTCCTTGGCCTTGTTGAAGAGGCCAGTAGCAGATGGAAAGAAACTGTTGTTATGGTGTAAGGTTTTGGTCCTGATGGACCGCAGCCTTCTGCCGGAGGGGAGTAGCTGGAACAGGGAGTGGCCAGGGTGGGAGGGGTCGGCCACAATCTTCCTCGCTCGCCTCTGGGTCCTCGAGGTGTGCAGGTCTTTGAGGGTACGCAGATTGCAGCCGATGACCTTCTCAGCAGTGCGGATGATACGCTGCAGTCTGCTCTTGTCCTTGGCAGTGGCAGCAGCATATCAGATGGTGATGGAAGAGGTGAGGATGGACTCAATGATGGCTGTGTAGAAGTGCACCATCATTGTCTTTGGCAGGTTGAATTTCTTCAGCTGCCGTAGGAAGTACATCCTCGGTTGTGCTTTTTGGTGAGGGAGCGGATGTCCAGTTCCCACTTGAGATCCTGGGAGAGGTTGGTGCCCAGGAAGCGGAAGGACTCCACAGTGTTGACTGGGGAGTCGCACAGGGTGATGTGGGGTGAGTGGGGCTGTATTCTTCCTGAAGTCCACAACCATCTCCACTGTCTTAAGAGCGTTGAGCTCTAAGTTGTTCTGGCTGCACCAGGTTGTCAGCTTCCCACCTGCAGTCGTCCGCAAACTTCAGAATTTTTACAGACGGATGACTGGAAGTGCAGCTGTTGGTGTACAGGGAGAAGAGCAGAGGGGAAAGGACGCAGCCCTGAGGAGATCCGGTGCTGATGGACCGAGAGACAAAGACTTGTGTTCCCAGCTTAACGTACTGCTTCCTGTCAGACAGGAAGTATGTGATTCACCTGCAGGTGGAGTCGGGAACGTTCAGCTGGGAGAGCTTTTCCTGAAGCAGGGCGGAGATGATGATATTGAATGCAGAGCTGAAATCCACAAACAGGATCCTGGCGTAGGATGCTGGGGAGTCCAGGTGCTGTAGGGTGAAGTGGAGGGCCATGTTAACTGCATCGTCCACAGACCTGTTGGCTCTGTAGGCAAACTGCATGGGGTCCAGAAGGGGGTCTGTGATTGATTTGAGGTGTGCCAGCACTAGGCGCTCAAAAGACTTCATTACCACAGAGGTCAGGGCGACAGGTCTGTAGTCATTATGTCCAGTTGGCCTGGGCTTTTTGGGCACAGGGATGATGGTGGAGGCCTTGAGACAGGCTGGCACATGGCATGTCTCCAGGGAGGTGTTAAAGATGTAGGTGAACACCGGAGACAGCTGGTCAGCACAGTTCTTAAGGGTGGCAGGGGAGACAGCGTCCGGCCCAGCTGCTTTGCGTGGGTTCTGCCTCTTGAAAAGTCTGTTTACTTCACCTTCCTGAATGGAGAGTGACGTCACAGAGTTGGTGGGAAGGGGGGGGGGAGGGAAGGGATAGTTCAGGGGATTCCAATTGTCTTTCAAAGCGACAGTAGAACTCGTTCAGGTCGTTGGCCAGGCGTGAGTCGTTAGTGGAGTGGGGGGCTCTGGGCTTGTAGTTGGTGATCTGCCTGAGCCCTCTCCAGACAGAAGCAGAGTCGTTAGCAGAGAACTGACGCTTCAGCCTCTCTGAGTACAGTCGTTTAGCCTCCCTCACAGCCTTGCTAAACCTGTTCTTCGACTCCTTGAATCTGTCCTTGTCCCCACTCCTAAAAGCGTCCTCTTTGTCCAGCCTCAGCCTTCTGAGTTTAGCTGTAAACCAGGGTTTGTCGTTGTTGTAGCTCACCCTGGTGCGTGTTGGTATACAGCAGTCCTCACAGAAGCTGATGTATGACGTCACAGCCTCTGTGAGCTCATCCAAACTATTGGAGGCAGTCATGAACATATCCCAGTCAGTGCAGTCCAAGCACGCCCGCAGATCCTCCATAGCCTCACTGGTCCACTGTTTCGATGTCCTCACAACAGGCTTACAGCGCTTTAGCTTCTGCCTGTATGCAGGAATCAGGTGGACCATGACGTGGTCTGAGTGACCCAGTGCTGCACGGGGGACCGCATGGTATGCTTTACTGATTGTAGAGTAGCAGTGATCCAAAGTGTTCCCTTCTCTGGTAGGACATTTGATGAATTGTCTGTACTTGGGGAGTTCTTGAGTGAGATTGCCTTTGTTAAAGTCGCCTAGCACAATAACCAAGGAATCCGGATTTTCATGCTCCACACACAATATCTGGCTAGCGAGCACACGTTGAGCCTCATTGGCGCTAGCCTGAGGCGGCATGTAAACGCCGACCAGTATGAATGAAGCAAACTCACGTGGCGAGTAAAAAGGTTTACAGTTTATAAAAAATGATTCCAGATCAGGAGAACAGTGCTGCAGGATCACTGTCACATCTTCACACCAGCCACTGTTAATAAAAAAACAGATACCACCGCCTTTCGTTTTGCCCGAGAGCAGGGAGTCACGATCCGCTCTCAGCAGTTTGAAACCTGCTAGCTGTAGCGCAGAGTCCGGGATCAGTTCACTCAGCCATGTCTCCGTGAAGCACAAAACGGAAGATGAATGAAAGTCTCTGTTTTTCCACCCCAGTAGCTGAAGTTCGTCCAGTTTGTTGCTCAGCGAACGCACGTTGGAGAGAAATATCCCCGGTAACGCTGTGCGTGTTCCGCGCCTGCGGAGTCGCACCAGGGCTCCGGCACGTTTACCTCTTCTACGACGCTTCGCTGCTAGCACAAAGCCGAGGGTGGCCTTGACTATAATTCCCACTAATTCTGCCGCTGGAAGCAGAAAAGTGGGAAATAAATCCGCAGGAGTTGTAGACCTAAAGTTTAGCAATGTTTCTCTTGTTAGAGAACCCCGGATATTTTGGCAGAACACTGAATTAACAGACAAAACAAGACAAAACACAGCGCACCGAACCACCGAGGCAGCCATCGTCGGCGCCATCTTAATAATAAACTAGTAAGACTATTTTCTTCCCCTTCCGGTCAGGTTCACGTTCATTTTGAGTTTAAAATTCTTCATATCAACAGTGTACAAGTATAAATAAATACAAGGAAATCATATTTAATAGCCTAATTGGCCTACATTATTCATAAATCGTCTAGCGATGGTAACTGAACATTTTCCGCTAGGCCTATATCCGAAACTTTTTCCAGAATCGATGAGGAATTTCTAAAAACTGGATGGACATAACATTAACCCATATTATTGTGGAATTATCAAGGAGACTTTCGTGTTTTGGGGTTGAAAATTCTTCGAGGATATAAGAAAAATCGTCCGTATACTACCCTGTGCGTCCGCATCCGACGCCTAGGGCCGTGACAAAGCGTCGGTATTGGACGAGAAAACAGGTTTTTATATGGCTCTGGGATCACTATATGAAAGGGGCGATTGAAATCTACTGCCCTTCTGCTTGGGGATCACTATATGAAAGGGGCGATTGAAATCTACTGCCCTTCTGCTTTGGGATCACTATATGAAAGGGGCGATTGAAATCTACTGCCCTTCTGCTTGTCTAAGACCCAGGGTGGCTCATTATTAACACACACGGCTTAGCATATCACTAGTCAAATCGAGTAATTCCAACCCTCTAAACTACTGGTAGGACAGGAGGTGCCCTACTACTTGATTCAAATGGGTGATTTTTTACTGATTTACTGCGATCTAATCGACTGATTCAAACTGTAGGCCTATCGGGTGCCCTGGACTTTGATCCAGACCGACCCAGCCGTATATGCCACCATAGCTGCCCTGCTAATGCATGCACATTCTGTGTTTCATGTGATTAGGGAGGACAATAGAACGCGTCATTTTGGGCCAAGGCTAACCAACTGTCGAATACTGTGGAACGCCGTAGCAAACGCATTGAATCGAATGCTAAGCTAGCCTCTATGTGGCTAAGAACGCCACTGAGAAATCTGGCACCGGAATTTTCAGGTCCACGTCCTTTTCTTAGCTCTATAACTAACGACTACTAGCAAGATATTAAAAACAAACATGCCAGTTAACATGTAGACAATTACCCCTTGATGCTATCAAATGTTGGTTGCAATACACATTGAGGAAGTGTATGAAAATAATGGTTATAGTTTTTGTTGCTTTGGCTACCTTTCATAGAAGGTCGGCACAACCGGGAGACATATCTTAAACGAAAGTTTAGGTTGTTTTCTTCAAAATAAGCAATGTTTAGTCAATTTTAAAACATATACATTTTGAGAAAAATCAAGTTGAAGTCATGTTGCTGAAAATCCCATAGGAATGCATTGAAATCTGAACGTTCTGTTGAGAAAAAGGTTGGTTTTTCCTTTGTAACTTTTTTCAGCATGTCGGCACAACATAGGCACTTCCTGTAAAGCTAGGTTGGGTGGAAACACGTCACCAGTCAAATTTTTAAAAAAATCGAAGAATATACATTTTATGTTTTGGCCTCTTGTGTGAGTCCCAGCCTGTTCTCCCTCAGCTACCTGTGACGTCATGGCCCCTGGTCGGATGAGTCGCGCGTGAGTGACTTCGCTTGGTGCTGCAGACTCATCTACTAGCTTAGCTTATCATTTTACATTGGCAGGACCCGAGCTACGAGTCCTGTGCTGTATTTTTTGGCGGACATTGAGGTTAATACTATGTGGACAATGGTCTCGTTCATGGTGGCGGGCTTTTTAAACATATCTTATGACACTTCACATATATATTTTCAATGTATTGAACACAATAAACATTGGCAAAATAGAACCTCTCCTCTCGGTAGCTGTTCTTTAAGAAATGTGTCTACCGAAATGATTCATGGTAGTGGTATGCAAATGTTTTCGTTACGTAACACAAATCTGAACCATTCATTGGCTTATTATTGTTTGTCAGGAAATTCAGTCAGAGCTATTAAAGAAAAAAGCGCGAAAATTCATTCTTCTTGGCAATTTTTTTTACAAAGTACCCACGACACTATGGCTGATTCACAGAAAACCACGAAAACTGCTGAAATTACATTCAGAGGTGAGGGGGAGCAGCACACTAATACTTGCAACAGTTTGGGTATAATTTTAGATCCAAATTGTGTTAGGGTTTGTGCTAAATTACCATTAGAAACATTAACAAATGGCGTCATCATGGAGATTATAGCGTGTACCAAAAAATTAGCATTTCAAATGCCGGCGCTCCTTGTGACATTTAATTTAGTAAAACATAACTTTGAACTTCCCGAATATGACTTCGATCATGTTATATGGAAAAGAGTGCATACAGTTGCAAATAGAGTAATGAAAAAATGCTATAACTTTGTCAGAGTTACTGATAGAGACTCGTGTCTCGCTGAGGTGTTTGAGCTACCGCCTCCATATGGGCGTGAAGTTGTAGAGACTCCGGCCTGCGCGTCTCATGATGCCGGTGAGACAAGTCATAATTAAATTTTTGATGTTAGAGAAGCTAATGATTTAGTGACTGGTTTACAGGAACAAGTCAGCATAGTTAACGACACTAAAATAGAGTACCAAAAAGTAGAAGTAAATATAGATAAATTAAATAAGGAACGTAAAGATATGGGGCTTAAAATATACCAGGCTGAGAAAGAAATAAAATCGCTTAGAACTAAATTAATCAAATCGACGGAAAGACAAAGTCTGGTCAACGTACGTAACATAAATAGAAAAATTAAGAGGAAAGACGATCAAATAGATAACCTTAAAGCTCAATGTAAAGGGAATTTGCAAGTAGCGCACGAGTTCGAGCAGGTAAATGCAGAGCTTAAAACAGAGAGAGAGAGACTAGAGCAGAACATTGACAACTTGCAATTCCAAATGCAAAGTCTTAGGGTAAAAGATAAAAGCAAAAACCTCAAGAGGAAAGATGTACCTTTACCGGACAAAATGACCAATTTAAATGACCAAATACTGTACTGGCAGGATCGAAGTGTTAAAGCTGAAGATCAGACCAGAAGCGCGTTAGTCTCAACGTTAGATGGTCGTGTATTTAATGATAAAACTAGGCAGACCGTAATGGAGCTGACTTCGGTATTAGGGGTAAGTATGAACAAAGCAACGGAAGTAATAGATTGCGTTTTTAAAAATATGTCAGGGTTAGAAACAGAGCGTTTACCTAGCGTGTCAACGTGTAAAAATGTAACACTAGAGGCAAGGCATGTATCCTTGCAGCAGATTAAAAGTAGGTTAATGGAGGAAGACAACCTCACTCTTACAACAGACGGTACGAGTAAACTGGGCCACAAATTCGGAACAGCTGGGGTATGTTTTTCTGATGGGACTAGGCTACATTTAGGTCTTAGAGAGCAAGCATCCGGCTCTGCCCAATGCACTTTTGACACACTTGTTGAAATGGTGTTTGATGTAGTCAAGACCGTGCATGTAGAGGATAGGGGTGGGCTCTCAGATAGGATTTTTTCCAAAATTACTAATTTGGTAGGCGATAGAGCAAGTACTGAGAAGAAATTTAATGAAATACTCTCTCAGTACCGTATGCAAATATTGCCAGAAATAGTCGATGGGTATACTCAGTTAGCTGACTCAGAAAAGTCTAAACTTGCTGTAGTCAATGAATTGTTTTGTGGGATGCATGTCATTGATGGACTGGCACATCAAACAGCTGTTACTTTAGATATGTGGGAGACACTAGTTTTTAAGGGAGATAAGGTAGGTTGCGTTAAGTTAGATTCAACCCTTAAATCAGGGGGGGGAGAGTGGTACCGTAAGGCTCATCCGTACTGTTTGTAAGACCGTGCAGGAGCGCGGCTGTGAGAAGAGTGGCAAACCCGTCCAGTTCAGAACCTTCTTGTTTAATAAACACGGTTCTGATCATGTTCCATTGGTTCCATTCAAAGGTAACCGTATTAATGTAATGTTCCATAATGCAGCAGGAGTTTACTATCTTTACCCTGACTTGTTGGAATTTACACGGTTATCTCAAAATGAGAATAGATTAGTTCAGGCTGTCCATGCTGACCTTAATATTAGTCAGTTTATAGCAGGTTGTAGGGCGTTAGGGCTCATCTCCAAACAGGTTACAGAACCGTTCTGGAGGGTTCTTTCTAAGAAAGAACATGTTTTAGCGATGAATGATAGGTATAGAACGCTTGTTATAAAACTTAGAGAGTGGCAGGCAGACAGCAGGCAGTTTATGAAGGGTGAGGTCACTCTGTTTGAAGATGTAGACATCCACAGAGGACCCATCTTAGATAAGTTGTTGGAGTCAACGTCAGAAGAGTTTGATGCTATGACTCAACAAGTTCTAGAACTTGTATTTGCTAGTTTAGTGAAAGTTTGCTGTAGGTTAGTAGCGGACCACTTGGAACATGGACGGTATGATGATGTATCCTATGATCAGTATAATGTCCTCAGATCAGTGCCCAAAACAAATGTTTCGTGCGAGAGGGATTTTGGGATATTTGATTATTTGATTAGATCAAAGTTCAGGGCAAGTAAGATAGCATTAGAGGGTATGGTCATGTTTAAGCAGAATAGGTCCTGGGAATGGTTGTCAGGGTTAGATCCAGATAGAAGAGCTGAAGTTATCACCTCAGCTCGGACACATTAGATGAAGGGTGTGGAGCTGCACCGGCTGATCTTGTTGCTGATAGTAAGGTAGAGTTTTTGAGGGATGCTGCTAAACAGTACCTTAAGGCACAAGATCTGGGGCGGAGGAGGGGAGGGTTGAGTATAGTCAGACTTCCAAGTATTGAAATGCCAGAGCAGTTACTTGGTAAGAGAGTTAAACATTTGTATGTAGAGCGTGGGTTCGATAGGTGGTTTCATGGGACAGTTATAGACTGTAAAAGAACAAAAGATGACATTTTGTTCAAAATAAAATATGATGGCTATAGAAAAAAGTACTGGTTGCCCTTATGGACCGAATACCAGGAAAATAAACTAGTATTAATACCGGTTAGTGCAGGGGATCTTGTAGGGAAAAGAATAGCGCATATGTTTATTAGCAGTGAGGACGATAGTGTATGTTGGTGGCCAGGCAGAGTAGTTAGTTTTAATGGGAAAGATGGGTTTTTAATAGATTATGAAGAGGAGGAAGACGACAGAGTAGCCAGCTCAGTGATAGAATACCCATTACTCACAGATTATTTCGAGAATGAGGTTAGGATTTATGAATAGGTTTGTAGTCTTGCGATGGGTATGTAATATTCTGGCTGTATTGGGTAAGTAGTCATTTGTTTGGTTTTAGCATTTGTGTCTATCGGTATGTAATGTAGCTTGAGGATATTCATGATGGACCATTTGGTGATATGAGACAGGGGGCCCCAGTAGGGGGTGACTCCCTGTTAAGCCAAATGGTCTGCCATAATATCTGATAGCTGTATTGGGTAAGTAGTAGTATTTGTTTGGTTTTAGCATTGGGTTGTCTGATCAAGTGGGCCTGTGCGGCACTGACAGACTTAGCTTAACTTAAAAGTAAATACAGGTAGTATTAGTAGTACAGTAGTACAGTTTGGTAATATGAGACAGGGGGCCCTGTAATGGGGTGACTCCTTGTTAAGCCAAACTGTCTACATAAAAGTTGGTTTGGTTTTAGCATTGGGTTGTCTGATCAAGTGGGCCTGTGCGGCACTGACAGACTTAGCTTAACTTAAAAGTAAATACAGGTAGTATTAGTAGTACAGTAGTACAGTTTGGTAATATGAGACAGGGGGCCCTGTAATGGGGTGACTCCTTGTTAAGCCAAACTGTCTACATAAAAGTTGGTTTGGTTTTAGCATTGGGTTGTCTGATCAAGTGGGCCTGTGCGGCACTGACAGACTTAGCTTAACTTAAAAGTAAATACAGGTAGTATTAGTAGTACAGTAGTACAGTTTGGTAATATGAGACAGGGGGCCCTGTAATGGGGTGACTCCCTGTTAAGCCAAACTGTCTACATAAAAGTTGGTTTGGTTTTAGCATTGGGTTGTCTGATCAAGTGGGCCTGTGCGGCACTGACAGACTTAGCTTAACTTAAAAGTAAATACAGGTAGTATTAGTAGTACAGTAGTACAGTTTGGTAATATGAGACAGGGGGCCCTGTAATGGGGTGACTCCCTGTTAAGCCAAACTGTCTACATAAAAGTAAATACAGGTAGGATTCAAAGTAGTACAGTTTGGTAATATGAGACAGGGGGCCCTGTAATGGGGTGACTCCTTGTTAAGCCGAACTGTCATAGTTAATATAGAAGTTAAAAGATAAAAGTTGCTCCCCTGAACCTTCACCACGGATGCAGAGGTGCCCAATTGTCCTCAGAGCTATCAACCTGTAGGTTTCCAAACTAGATACCTACAAGATGGTAGCTCTAGAGGCCAATTGGGCATCCCTGCATTACAACAGTCACCATTCACACACACACACACATGATAATGACATGATAATGTATATACACTGTATTTGATTAACAGGAAAATAAAATACTTGTAAGAGATTCACTTCACTGTTTACATTCATTTGATTCATTTTGTCCCTGCCTTTGCAAATCGCTTTTCTATCAGTAGGTGTCGCAAGGTGTAATTGTTGGCAAACATCTGCCTGTTTGTTTGCCGCCTGTTTCTGTGTTGTTTTTATTCAAAATATTGCCGTAAAGGCCTCTCATTGGTTGGCCTTAGAAATGAATCTGTTCCCGCCTTTTTGATTTTTTTCTTTTTTATAAGAGAAACATCTGCCTGTTTATTTGCTGCCTGTTTCTGCATTGTTTTTATTCAAAATATTGCCAAACGAACTCTCATTGGTTGTTTTTTTCTAAAGTAAATTAGTATCAAACGCCCCTTATAGTAACTGGTTGTCGAAGATGTCAATCATTAATTTAATCCAATCGCGACAATATGTGCATACATTAAAACATTTCACACCTCGTTCACTAGACCATTCTCATCTTTAACAATGACAATGACTTCCTACGACAATGACCAGAGCCGAAAGTACAGGCCAAATGTCCCTCGAGCCTTCAGGGTATGCTGGCAGGAGCATGTCTCCTCATTTGGCGCAGGTATGTTTATTTTGTATTTCTATCTCTACATTGTACATGGGTAGTTTGTCTTATTCTTTTTACCAAGACAAAATAGCCATGTACAATGTAGAGTTATTCTATTTTCTGCCTTAAACGAAATCCAGGAGTCTGCAGCACGTATGCTAACTAACTGTCATGTAGCCTACTCCTAAATACATTTCATGCATTAAAAATATAGTTTTAATCTTTTATCACATTAAAGTTCTTAGCAGCACAACCTGAAAACGATAGTACTGTTTAACGATCTATTCTCTTTTGTTTAAGGTCATACTGTTGCCATCTGGGGGGACAGCATAATGCGCGGGGTGGAGGTGGCGATCCCGGGCGCTTTAGCATGGGTACACCCGGGAACCACACTCCAGAGGTCTGCTCACCAGCAGCTGCACCACCTCACCACCGTCAGTGGCCCGCTGCTTATTATGTTCAATATCGGAACTAACAACGTAGCGCAGGGGGATTCTCCGTATGATATCCTCAGGGGAATGCGGGAACTGATGGACAAAGTTAGGGAGCGGTACCGGTATGAAGTAAGGTTTGCCGTGTGCTCAATTCTCCCCCGGCCGGTGGATGATGCTACCACCAAACACGTAGTTAGGGAAACGAATCTTCTCCTGGAGCATCTGTCCTTCGAAAACGAGGGTGTCATTTATTTTAGGACAAATAGATTATTTCTGAGGCACTCGCGTCCTATTTTGGAATTTTACCGCCCTGACCGGCTTCATTTGAGTAATGAGGGCAAGCGTAGGCTTTTTGATTATTTAAAAAACTTTTTGTTTCATTATGCTAGATAGGGTAGTTAGGGAAGGATTTAGCAGTTTTGATTATTATATTTTTTTATTATACTTTGATTTCAGAGTGACCTCAATATTTTGTTTTTTTCTTTTCCCTTACATATTATTTTAGGCCTTAGTATGATGTCCAGTGATCATGTTCCTTGTTGTTGACCAAAGATTAAATGGCACTAAGGCTCTTGACGTTCGTGTGCATTCCATCACTAGAATATGAGAGCTTGTGCCAACATACTGTACCATTTTTACATGTAGTAAATCAGTCCGTTTGTAGTCTCGACATTTGCTAAGTTACCATGTTGTAAAAAGCTTAGCTCTCCTCGTTCTTGTGCATCCAGTCACTAGAACAAGTCGCTTGTGTGTATGTGCATTCTTGGTTTTAACACATTACTAATCGTTTTCTCTTTTTTTCACAGACACTGACTACACTTTGACCATAAGTTTCATATCCCTATAAATAAAGTATATTATTTATAAAACAATTAGTGTATACCTTTTGTCCATCGTAAACAAACAGACGTGTTCAAATCAAGGTATTTGAAAATAATGGGCAATGTAACAACAAGCACACACAAACACCTAAGCCCTGTTCAATGTTTAATACACCCCAAAGTGGCCCAAAATTAACATTACAGCAGTAACGCTAAACGTGACAAACATTTGCAAAACTACTAAATGTTAGTCATATTTCCCGCCCTGGCTAGAAGCAGAGCTCTGTGACGTAGAACAATGGCGTTCTTAAAGGGAGCTTGACAGCCTCTCGGTGCCACAAAACTCAAGGTTTAAAGCGGTGGAACGTTTCAAAAAATTACCCAAAATCACGCCTATAAACTGGATTCGTGGGAAAACTAATAGAGGTAACTGAAATCTGACTTCAGATTAGTTTAAGTTACGTTAGGCTACATACGGAATGGAAAGAAAAACGGAGCAAAACTGATAGGAAATTTTTGGTCTGTCTTCCCTAATGTGATGCTAGTTTGGGATTTGTATTCCTTAATGCGAGCGCGCACATTTTTGGGCTTTTATCTGAGCGCAAAATAGTTGAGCTTTATGTAAAATAAACATAGCGGTTTTTCAATTGGTAAAACCTTGTCTAGTGAAGGTGATGTCTTTTTTCTGATTTGTGATGATTTTGTAATGTCAGCCTTGTCTGGCGATTATTTTACACTGCTGACCACACGTAACGTTAAACGTTAGTGTCATTTGGTTAACGCAGTAATATTAGCTGGCTAAGCACTAGCTCCTAACATTGGTCACTCATTAGTCATCTTAACGTTGGACGAGGCGAGCTATGCTATTTCTCGTGAACCACAGGGCGCCTGTGCAGCCAGTTTAACACTCACCTTTCTTCGAAAACAAATCTCTTTGAAGGACGCTTGCAAGAACGGCTACTTGTAGGCTACTTGCGTTCTTAGCGAGTTTCGGATTGATAAACAGCCCATGTGTAGAAATTGAAGCAGCATGCCGAAACGTTCTTACACTTTAGCTTTCAAACAGAAAGCTGTGCAGAAAGCACCAGCAGCAACAGATCTGTAGCACGCGAACTTGGGGTTGATGAAAGGCGAATTTGCGAGTGGTGAAGTCAGCCACCTCGCTATAGCTAGGCCTAATTGTCGAAATTATAATATTTGTTTTCAACCAATGTCATAATTTAGAATGATATAGTTGCATTCAGTATTATTAAGTGACTTTATTTGGTAAGAATACAGTGACTTTATTTTGAAGGCCTTGGAACGCTCGTATGTGAGAGTCGACAAGCTATGAGCAAGCACGGACAATTTAATGCTCCGATAAAAGTTTGTTATTATAGCTGATGTTAGCAATCTAAGGAAACCTCTATTCCCTTGTGTAGCTACAGCATGCAGCCAACAATGTAGGCCTATCTTGTTTTATGTCTGTATTTTTCTTTGGTGAACGTTATTTACAGGGCTGCCAACACAAATTGGTCTTGAGACACGCATTTCTTTGCTTTGTACGGAGCAACATTTTGGTTGGCCCCACCAAATCTCACTCCAAGCCTTATTGAAAAGTTGGCAGCCCTGGTATTATTTCTGTGGAAAAGATACAGAAAATACAAGCCTATTTTACGGAACTGCATAGCACAATGGAAAAAAAACAATGTTAATGTAAACATAGAAAACACCCCTTACAGAATTGTACACGAAGCACTGTATGGTGAAATAGGCCTAATGTAATGACCGTTGTTGTGGGTCGCTAGCGTCATGGCGGAAAGAGTGGTCAACGTGCAGTCGGGAGCTGCTCGATGACTTGAGAGGAAGTTTCGTGCAACACGCGGTTTTCGTGATTTTTGCGAATAATTCTACACGTTTGGTTTCCCTTTGGAAAACGGAGCAAGGTAAGTATGTGTACATTTGTGCTAAACTTGTTAGATTTGGTGTTTCCTGTTTTCATTGTAATATCTTACCTCCGCACGTGCGATTGATTTAATTGCTATAGCACACTTAACATTAGATAATTTATTTTATTCCATAGACTGTCATGTATTTATATCGTTTGATTTTGTGCATCTTTTGTAAAGTTATACGGTGGATGTTCGTGCACAGTGCTGCAAAAGAATAGCCAACGTCGAAGTTTAACAACGGCAGTTAATTAAGAAGACACCTGGGAAAACTCTAGCCTCCTCGTGCTACCAAAACAAGTGGTTGCTAACACCTACAACTACAAAAGGTAATTTAAAATGTGTGTTTCCTGAAAGCAAAGGATTTTGTTTTGATGGCTTGAATTGTGAAGAAGGTTTTTAAAACGTCCCCAGAATTATGTGCAATAGCCAACGTCGAAGTTCAACAGCAGCAGCTAATACAGAAGACCCCTGTGGTACCAGGTAGGCTACATTTCGCGAATGTTTTTGCTGAAAGCAGTTGAAACGATTTTGGCTTGAATAGTGAAGAAGGTTTCAAACGTTTTTTTTAATAGAAGTATGTGCAATAAACTGTGAGCATAGGCAGTTTTTAAAACTGGGGGTGCAAAGGGGAGTGAACACGCTCTACAAGGTAGATGCAAGCAGTGATGCGGGGTTCTTCCTCAATATTGCAAACCATTTCAAAATTGACATGGTAGAGACATACATGTTATGTACCTAAAAGGTTCCTGATACATTTCAAATGGCAAGACATGGACTGTATGGGTCACTAATGGCTTTCTTGTTCCCCTTGAGCAAAATGTCAGAACATTTTTATAAAAGCCAGTCTGGACTTTCACAGTAGAAACACTATCGCTACCTTTCACAAGATGTGAAGTTTCCATGATCCATGCGGCAGTTATGAGTATGAAGGACCCAATGTAAACAGACGCACTGTTATCAAGTAACTAGAAAAGGTATATTTCCTGAAGAAAATGTTTGCTGAAAGCAGTTAAAACATTTTATGATGGCTTCCCAGATAACAAAATTACTCTGGCCCAGATCCGGCTCACATTCAACACTTTCATCTGGCCCACATACTGCATGGAATGATCCCAGATAGCATTGAGACACTGCGCCAGATCTGGATCACATCTAGCGCAAGATCCGGCACGGAGCCACCAATCGTATCCGTAACCGGGTCCAAACTAGGGATGCACCGCTCTGCCTTTTCAGTCCCGATACCGATACCGATGCCAGGGCTTTGTGTATCTGTTAATACCCGATACCGATCCGATACCGTTGTTGAATTAATGAAAAACTGTATACCTCCCACCTTATACCTTCCTTCCACCATGTGGAAGACACTAAAGGCACCAGACTTTCCTAACTAAGACAAAATAACAGATGTAATGTATTGAATTCTTATTTATTTGTTATAAAAAACTATTGTGCATTCAAATCTAAAACAGAATGTAATCAAACTTCTTAAATTAAAATAAATAACACGTAGCCGCAGAAACAAAACAGTGTAATGGTTGAACATACAATAGTAATCAGTAACCAACATTGAAAAAATTTAACAAATATATTAAGTGCAAAGTCTTGCAAACAGGAATTCAAAATAAAACATAGCATCTGAACTTGAGAATAAACAAACATAATAATAACCAAACATTGTAAACATATGTAGTGCAGTGTCACACTCAGACCTGTGATTGCTCACTTAATCAGCAATGTCAATTTTTTTTCTCATGAAGACGAGCATTTCTGCTCTCTCTGCTTTAAGTCTATTTCTTTTTTCATCCACAATGTTGGAAACTGTGCTGAACACTCTCTCGCTTTCTACACTAGTGCAGGGGGCACAGAGGTATTTTGTGGCAATGGCAGCAAGACAAGGTAATCGGTATTTGTTGAGTCCCCAGTACTGGTATGGGTTGTCTGAGGCAGCGATGGTTTTCTCTGCAAGATATCCATGCAGTTGGACTGCAGGGCTCGAGCTGCTTGCTGCACTGGGATCTTCACACTCCTCCACGATTTGGTCAAACTCTTGCATAAAGCTGCTCTTACTTGGTGCGGCTGCTGCTGCTTCCACCCGAGGGGCCTTTTCTTTTGGCTCTGCAGCCTCTGATGCTCCACTTGTGCTACTCCTCAAGTCTTCCTCTAGTTCCCCTGTCAGTGCATCTTTTGCACGCTTTGCAGATGGTGCACTTGTAAAGTATCTGAAACAGAAATAAAACATGGGTTAGGCTAAATATGAAAAATTTGATGACACTAAAACTTGAGGCTGATTAAAGTAATGTACAAATGTTCATTTGTATAAACTATATAAAGAATGTAGGCCTGTATAATTTATGTTCTACATGTTTAAAAAACGTACAGCATGGCATCTCATCAATTACAGTAGTAGTGTTACTGTGGAGAGTAAAACAATCTATATACCTAATGTAATTAGTTTAAAATCTTACCTGTCTTTATATCTTGGGTCCAGCAGGGTGGCAAGTGCATATAGGGGTTCATCTTCCACAGTGTCAAAGCGTTTGGTAACAGCTTGTAGCAGGGTATTTTTCATTGTTTTGATTCCAGTATCTGCATCGCCTTCTTTAAGGCCTCAATATGCTTCTGCGTCTCCGTTTTCGGGTGGGTGGGCTCACGGATACGCACGGATACACACGGATAGACTTCGTTTATAGTTCTCCGTAGGCTGTGGGTGCTGAAAACAATTCACCGCCAGAAGAGTAGGTGGCGCTGCACTGCGATGCTAGCTATAGGTTATCGAAAACTCGGAGCAAATTTACAAATGATCCGTTTCATCAATAAAATATGCACAGTTTCAGCGACTACACTGCCCATTTCTCGTCACATTTGAATTCAAATGCCGGTTTACATGTACTGTTTAGCTGAAATATGAATTGTAAAAACCGCTTCGATCTCTTTGGTGATGTTGTGATGCTAGCTGGAAGGGCAGCCTGCTTTGACTGGGTGTGCAGTGAACATTTCTGGGGGGTTATTATGATTACGGAAAGGGATCGTATATGTTTTTATATTGCTACCATTTTAGAGACTGCTTATCGATCCGAGTGTTAATCAGGCGCGGAGCCAGACGTTGTAAACATTCCGGGTTTAGCCCAAACCAACAACGTATTGGGGCTTGATTTGCAAGAACGCGACGCTGAGCGCCTCCACGGTCCTCTTCCACATATTAAAATAGTGCCGCTGCCAACGAATAATGCACCTAATAATATGGTGCCTGCACTGCAATGCCATGGCGGGCTGGACCAAATGATTTTTCGGGCTGCATATGGCCCGCAGGTCGGACGTTCCCCACCCCTGGTCTTGTTGGTCACGGCAACCCATAGCGGCAACCCCGCCCCTGACTTCTTACACGGACCAATCACAGCCAAGGGGGTCTCCGTCGCTCTCCGTCGCTCTGCGTAATTTCGACGGATAGTTAGAAAATTCAGGAGGTGCACGTCAATCCGTCAAAAGCTCTCCGAGGGCTGACGGAGAGCACGCAGAGGGCGTTCCACGGAGACGAGGGCGTTCCCTCCTCTGCGTTTTTCGAAAAACGCAGAAGCATAATTAGGCCTTTAGCCAGGATGCGTTTGAGGACGGTGACAGCTGGAATGACGTCAGCGGTGGAGGCAGTCGATGAGCTTACTTTCCTTGTTAGCTCTTCAAATGCCGCTAGAACAATGCTAGTTTTTTCTAGCAAAGCCCACTGGTTAGCGGTCAGTGTACTGGACAGGTCATGGTCAGCAATGTAAGCACAGAGCACTCGCTTCTGTTCCAGAAGACTCTGTATCATCAAGTAGGTACTATTCCACCTCAGTGTTTCCCACACATAGACTAATTTGTGGCGGTCCACCACAGAATCAACACCGGCCACCATTTCCTTTCCGCTGCATTTCCTTTCCCTGCTCTCCCTCCGTCTCTCTGTCATTCACGTGTCTCTCAAATACACAGTCACAACATTACACGTTAGCAACAACGCTAATCGCTATGCGATATCAGCGACCCTTCAGCATCATTAGTATCGTAGCTAAGTCTAGGAAAGTTGAGGCTACTTTTCGCTAGCTAGGTACCTACGAACATGTCTTAATCTGCTAGACAAGTGGTTCCCCATCGTTCTTTTGGTGACCTGTGTCACGAGCCATACTTACCCGGCGTAATGGAGCCGACCAGCTGAATAGTTATTTAGCACTAGCGTTGCTACCTGCATATGCAAAAATTGTTTACAATATTTTCAGGCTTCAACCAGTGCTGCTCAAGCATAAATACAGGGTCAAGAGATAGATTCGTTAGGCATTGAAAAAAGAGTAGGAGAGGACGACAGCATTCAACATAGCTAATACATATATATTTAACGTTAAAAAATAATAATATATATTTAATATCTCCCCCCCCCGCCGCAAATTGCTTTCGAATCTGTGGGAAACACTGCACCTTGTTTTGACGTCTTGTTGCAGGCGTTTAGGTTGCATTTTCATCTGGAGCTGGATATCTTGCAGCCGTGAATATGCAAGTGGGGAATGTTTAAAATGTCCCACAATGTGTCTACCGACTGCAATGGCATTGCTCACACTCCGTTGTGACAGTAGTCCCTCATTGACTACAAGCTGCAATGTGTGAGCAAAGCAGCCTAAGCTCCTCACCCCCATGTTATCCATGGCCCTTTTCATGTTACTTGCATTGTCCCTGAGTATGACATGCACTTTATTCAAAGGAATGTGAAACTGGTCAAGCATCTCCTTCATTGCAGCCGAAATGGTATCGCTGGTGTGTGAACCGTGGAAGTTCTTCGCCTGTAGCATAGCACTGTGTGGTGTACAGCTCGTGTCCAACCAGTGGACAGTTAAACATAAAAGTGACATTGGACACACAGCAGAGCTCCATATATCTGTAGTGAAACTCATTGCCTTTACGTCTTTAATCTCTTTTGAGATGTGTTCGCACACTTTTTTGTACTGGTCTGGCAGTGCGGTCTCAGAAAAATACTTGCGCGATGGAAGACAGTGCCTTGGCTCTAAGTGTTCCAGTAGGCGACGGAAGCCCTCGTCTTCAACAACTGACATTGGTTGAGCATCTAAAACAATGAATTCTAAAACTTTCTGTGTTATTGCCAATGCTTTCAAGCTTTCCTTTGGAAACTTGTTGCGTCGTTGAAATGCATCTGTTAAAGTTAGTTGCTGGGCTGTATTGTCTCCTGCTTCTTTGGTTTTGTTGAGCTGCAGGAATTCAGCGTGCTCCTTAGCATGGTGCTTTTTGAGGTGTTTGATCAAATTTGTCGTGTTGTACTTCGTCATACTACTACCACCCCTCGAAACATTTTGTTTGCAGATATTGCAAGCAGCCGACAAACTAGTTGGCGTAGCAAGTGTGAAGTATTTCCACACAGCCGACCCTTTGGCTCGCTCCATGTTGCTAATGCTCAACTCTTCCAGAAATGTGACACACGTGCTGCTGACGAATGACGTAGAATGTGCTGGATCGCCCCATGGATCGGCGAATTTTTCCGATCCCTGATACAGCTTTTTTGTCTAGATCGGGGCCGATATCCGATCTTGGTATCGGATCGGTGCACCCCTAGTCCAAACGCTGTTTTACAGATCTGCGCCGGACAGTTCAGTTCTATTAAAAATACTTTCAAATTCGGCGCAAATCTGTCACGGATCCGTTCATAAAATGTTACCTCCAGATCTGCTCATTTATAATTGTATGTACTTTAATTAGCAATGTTAGCTGCAACAAATTAATTGGCGAATGTTGAACCTAACCCTGTTATTGAGTAATGCACTGAACTGTGTTTTTACAAAGTATTCCAAAAAAGTTATCAAGCCAATATGGTACTTATGTTTCTATTTGGTTGTATCCAAAAATATGTTTTACAAAAACAATCTCAAGTGCAGCTGTAATATGGTAAGACCAAACAATAAATGCTCATTGGATGAGTTACAGTAATTGAAATGTTAGCAAATCTGCTTTGAAGGCAGAGACTAATGCAATTAATTGACTACATTCAGGAGGCAGAACTGCAAAACGTTATTATTATTAGTGTACACTTTGAAAATAGGAACAATAATACTTAGTAAATACAAGTAAATGTAAAATGCTATCTGTCCAAGATAAAACAAAAATTATATTTTGTATAGTTAACACAATGAAATGTGGTCTTTGTCACACATCTTAGAAGCTTTTAAAGGGGTCCAAGATAGTCTGTAGGTATACAGACATACATATACAAGAGCCTTGTGCTACACTGTCGGAGATGCTTCTTGAAGAGCCTGCTTGCTGCGCTCCTGGCGGCCGCCCCCTTGGTCAGTTGCCAAGTTGAACCACCTAATGGCATGCTGGGAAATCTCCGTGTCTGTTGCTGTCCCTGATATGGCACATTTCCGTACAGCACCTAGACGGAAGGTCAAACTTAAAAAGTAAACTTATTTTGCTAATTTGTTAACCATTTTACTCTGTTGTTACATGGATTTGGATGAAAACATACTCATCAGTAGAACTTTGCTTCCCATCTGGTTGAAGGATTTATTTCCATTAACACCCTTCCAATTAATTATTTTAGCAACAGTGCACGAAAAGAGATGACCTAGGATATTTCATGTGACCCTCTTTGTGTCTTTCCCACCGACAGCTGCTAGAGCAGACACCTAGGGGAAGGTGTGGGGAGGTACAGAGGAAGATATTGACTTGTATTATACAGTTACTTATTAGGACCAAGGTCTCATTTGCATGTGTACTCTGAGCACCACTAAATAAAATAAAAGTGCATACAATAAAATTCCAATTATACCAAGTACAGATGTAATTTTTTAACTAGATTCATTGAACTACAAGTATTATCTGAGAAAAGTAGCAAGCCATAGTTATTATCCTTCAGAAATACTGAACATATAAATATTTATTGCATTATCTAGAACAGGTTTGTGCTTATTGAGTGCCATAAAAATCACATGTTAGTTTGTGTTTTGGGAGTTTGGTTTCTTACAAGGTTCTGCTTTCTCCTTCTGTTCTCTGGATTCTGTATCCAATTTTCAAATGTTGTGACTTCCCCCATGTCGTCGAGGGGAAACTGGAACTCCTCTGGCAGTTCAGCTGGGGCGGGAGGGTTGGATCCCAACCTGGTCAAGAGCACATTGACAGTCGCTGCCAGCTGAGACTGTTGCTGCTTAATGTTTTCCAGCAGAAGTAGGATGTGCCTTTGTGCCTTTAAAAGTTAAATTAATGTATTAACATAATTCCTGACCTTGCATTACATCCTTAAAATATTTCATATAAACTGTAACATTCAGCCTACCTGAGCAGGGGATTGGGCCACCCTGTCCAACCCTGAACACACAGTTCTGCTCTGAACTTGAACCGGTAGGGCCACTGAGATTGGTGTAGGTTCTGTTCATTTGGTCCTGAGGGCTGGCAGCTGGGGAAGTAACAGAATAAAATGAACTTGTCTTAATCACTATTTACATAATTCCAGTTATATGGAATACAATGTTGCCCCAGACACTACAGGACAGGCGTATGGTCTGCACGCTCACTGGCATACATGGCTAACATTAAACATTGACAGAAATGTGAAAATGTTGCTAAATCCCTCTTTGTTGCTCACAAAATTTGGAATATGTGTTGCAGGCTCAGGAGAAATATTCTGATGTGTGTTCTCCCTTTCCTAGGAACACAGAAATATAATGTCAGTGTAACTAAGTTTAGTGTCATTCATTCAGTCATGTACTATCTCTTCTCATATTCCAGTTTTTCTATCTCCAGCCTTGTTTTTTTAACTAAAAGCCTCTTATACTCTATATCGAGCTCCAGGGTTCTTCTATACAGGGCCCTCACATTGTCTGCTCCAACCTGAAACAAATAAAGAACATTGTCCCTTTGTAAGGCACACTTGGAGAAAGTTGAAGGTGTCCATTTGACTACTGTGTTTCAAGGTTCATTGCTTATACCTTGTGTCTTTGTCTTGGCCTTGAAGTGGAGGCCCTATGCTCAGGGGGAGGAAGAAGTTCCTTTTCCTGCTGAGTTTAACACCATAGCAATTTAATCAATTGATTTATATTTGAAATGAGCACTTTAAGGACTTGTGTCTCATGTTCAGACCACCACCATTAGTAAGTCATTACAGACACTTCAATTACAGTATGGCAAACGTGGGATGACAGTGGGTGGTGGCAGCAACACCCCTATATTTCCTGTCACTGCAGAGGACAGTAATACATTCCACTTAGTATTGCTAGTTTATGTACCCTTAGTATAGTCCACACATTTAAATTTAAGGTTCCTATGTGTTTATTGTATGCACCTTCCTGCCAAAGCAAATTCCTTGTCTGTGCAGACTTTCATGGCGAATAAATCCCTTTCTGATTCTACATTTCACTTCAATATTTATAAATAATTGTTGAATGAACATGGTCACATAGAACACTTGAAACATACATATGCCTGGGTTTCCGAGCTGCTGCCACCAGTGTCTGAAGAAATGCCCCCTTCCACTCCTTCCATCATGGGACGACCCTGATAGCTTGAGAGGGCCAGCTCCTCAGCAAGAGTGAAGTCCTGTGGAGGAGGGCCCCCCCCAGTTGTCTTTGACTAAATTTTTCTTCCTGTTGGCTGCAAGCAATTTCATTGTTCTATGGGCCCCTTTGTAGCGCTACCAATATCCTACAAAAGGTACTGGCAATTAAGCCAGTAAGTATTGCCTACTGCTACTTACCGTTTTGAATTGTTTTTATTTTTTATTTGCTCCCACGATCGTTTGCCACTGCCAGGGTTGCAACTAAAATAATACAGCAACAAAAGTTTAACGTTATGGAATGCACACGTGTAATTATGCTCACATCTTGTGCCTGGGACAGTGATATCAATAAGTCATGTAGCTTACGCATTTACAGCGTCTGCTATTTTCTACCAGTTTAGCAGCAGCGAATTCGTTGATTTTTGCCTGTATCAAATGTCTGTATTATAGACAAATTATTTATATTTTGATTTATTTATTATAGACGATTATTGTCCGGAATGTCCGCTCCTCTTCCGTGACATATGCGGCTCTTGTTTTGTCCGTGTTTGCGATTGGATATACGGTGCAAACAACGCCCCTTTATGTGAACGCGCACATCTCTAGATTAGAAAGATCTGGGTTGAGTTAGAGAGTTGATAACCGCCGTCGTGATACCGTTTATCGTGATTGCGATTGTCTCGCTTTGTGTAGCCAGGTAACTGAGAGTAATCCAGAGCATGTTGATCTTGATTCGTAGTACAGGCCCCATTGGCCTCATGTATAAAGCTTGCGTACGCACAAAAAGCTTGCGTACGCTGGTTTCCACGCACACGTGTGATGTATAAAGATTTACTTGACGTGACAATGTGCGGGCCTTCACAGAAACTTTTGAGCAGTCGTGAGAATGTGCGGATCGTCCGCAAAGTCTTGTCTGGCTCTGTAACATGGCAAATTCTAACTGAAAAGTGCCGAAACTCACCAAACATTACAAAATAAAGTTTCCACTACGGTTAGGCCTACTGTCATACTTCTATGACGTTGACTATTCAAAAAACGTAAAAAATACAGTTTGATCAATAATGTATGATCACATAAAAATGCCAAAACGGGAAATGATATATAATATATAGGCTGTTTAATCCGCCACCACTTAATAACTTCTGTTCAATTTGAGGGTGTCAAACGAACAACAAAGTCACTCAGGAAATCCATGTCGCGCTAACCCTATAAAAGCTGCCATGCTGTTACCATGCGCCACCACTCGTTTCTTACTTTCAAATTTTACATCGGACCATTTCTTCTTATTTTCTGCCATGGTCCGGTTCTCGGAACCCACAGCATTTACGGCCCTATAATAATAATAATGATTTTATTTGTAAAATCACTTTTTAGTTAAATCTCAAAGTGCTACAGGTGAAAAACAAGAAAGGTCGCAATAGTGACAGTTTTCCACTCCACCGATTTTCTTTTGTCGCTAATACCTGATGATAGGCCGCCAAACAGGACACATTTTCTCGCCTCCACCTCTGTTGTCGGAACATTGATCTTACAGTCTGTGAATGTTTTATTTTTTGCGTGTTTAGACAGTTTACCGTACGTATTCAAATAAGCCCTGCAGCGTTTATTAAATAACGTTCATTTTTGGTGCAGCGTTTATTCGAGGGCGGCGTTTATTTGAAGTACGGTAATTCAGAACAAATAAATTGCCTCAGGAGTGCATTTATAGTCCATCTGCATATTCATTTAAGGGAGTAGGCAAGGCGGGGTCAGTGGCTCGTTCACGTGCGGTCGATCTAACGTTGATTGTGATTTATAAAGGAAAGGTGCGCAGGACCTGGCGTACGACCGGTTTTATAAATCTGAATATTTCTGTGCGTAGGTCCCTTTCGAGTTTTGGCCGTATGCCATCTTCTGGTATGAAACCTGCGCAATCCATGAGGCCCCAGGTATGTTGGAACACGTCATCATCACAGTATAACACCAAGTCAGTTAAACTTCAGGGATATCAACCTGTCCAGTTAGGAAGCATAAGCAATTGTTAATCAATGTCACCTGTTTTGGTGCAAATGAAAGTGAGAACAGGTTTACTGGAGAGGCAACAGCAAGACAATCCCTAAAAAAGGAATGGTTTTGCAGGTGGTGGCCACAGACAATTGCTCTAATTTATCCTTCCTTAATTTTTGAGCAGTGTAAATTGGCCTTCGTACCTGAAGGGTTATGGTTCACGGCAGAAAATCGAGAAGGCCAGGAACTTGTAGGGAAGCCAAGAGTTGGGTTGGACCTGCCTTCACCAAGGTCTTGGAGCCTGGCAGCTAGGGCGCAAATTAAGACTATTCAATAACATTTATTATTATATGGCAACGACTAGGGATGGGTATCGAGAACCGGTTCTTATTTAGAACCGGTTCCCAGTGAATCGATTCCTTGGAATCGTTAGCAAAATTCCTTAACGATTCTCTGTGCCTTTGCACATGCGCGAACGTTGATCGTTTCCGACTGCAGCAAACAACTAGGCAGAAGCGCTCCAAAGCCTGGTTGTATTTCACACGACGACAACATGACAACGCCACTTGTAACAGTGTCAAAGTCTATTTCCTCGACGATAGGAAATACAACTAATCTGATTAAACATTTGAACAAACGGCATGGATTACATTTATAGAAATGTCATGTGTTCGATGCTACATGCAGCAGTGCAGCTAACGTTAGCGCTTCATTTAGCCAAGGTATAGTTAAACTCCTCAAAAGTGATCACAACCACTGTGTGAAGCAATTTGCCTTTATTTTGCGTAGTCAATCAAGTTATCTTCTGTCCGGTCGTTTGAAGCATACATTTTTGCTCCGGCATTCGTGTCCCGTTATTGACCACTTCACGTTTTGATTAAAAGTCCAGTTTCGAGAAATGTTTTATCGAAACGGTGTTGCCTAGCGTTAATTATGAGGCTCTGACATGCACGATTAGCTGGAGGGGAAAAGATGCTGGCGATAGCGGCTCACACCGTTGAGACGCAGCAAAAGCCGACAAATGTACCTTCCCACGTTTATTTTGATCACCTCTCAGCTAAAGAAAAGGAAAGATATGGACACAAAGTGCAAGTGTCGGCATCTAACACAACAACCCAACTATTTAGCTAACTTTAACTCGCTACGACCACTGCAGTGGGTTGCCTCGATACACAACAAACTAGTCAAACCGATTACATAAATATGTGTTTTATGGCTAAAAATACGATAATTAATATACCTGTGTTTAACTTTACTTGTGCTTAGCTTTGATTACGTGTTCGCTGCAAATACGTGTATATTTGGACGGCTGCCATTGTATGCCCTCCCCGGAGACAGAGGTAGAGTTACGTTTAGAGGCACAAATCCACAATCTTCTAACCCTCTATATTTTCTTTATCGGACGGAATTCTGTAGAAACACAGTCCAGGCTTGTCTCCTCTGCAATTAGTGCATCCGATAGCACAACAACTATCCGGCATTATGCCTAAACAAAAGCAGCAGACTCAACATAAATGTATGACTTTATAATGGGTGGCGGGCAACGGAAAGTCTTTTTTGCCCTCCAGGGGGGCGTGTCCATTGGAACGTGACGTCACGTGGAAACTGAATTGTTTTATTTTATCTTCTACAGAAGAATGTCAGTTTTATTTGTAGTTCAAGAGTAATATAAATGTTTAAGGTCATGTAAAAAAAAATTATGTATACTTAATACTGTATATGGTGTGCACTACAGCATTATAGAAAATTATATAAAAGAAAATTAATGTAAATAAACCCGTTTGTGCTCTTCCCCCCCTGCCCAATAAGAATCGATAAGAGAATCGACAAGGAATCGAATCGATAAGCAGAAATTGATAAGGAACCGGAATCGTTAAAATCCTATAAATACCCATCCCTAGCAACAACAGTACGAGCCTTCTGATTGGCTAATGGGTAGTCATGCAGACCCGTATTGACCAGCGGTCCAATAAGTATTTTTTTATTGCCCTCTGACGTCATCTTCAAAATTAGCGATATCGAAGTCAACTGAGTTTTACTATCCAGACGATACTGAAGAAATTGTTAACTTTCTAAAAGAATCGTTATTTGTGTTGGAATTAAAGCCATTTTAGCAGAACCGTACTGTCCGCTTTCTATCAAAAGTAATTGGTTGCTAGACAACACCTGAAACACACCGTGAAAAGAATTGAGAGCTAGCCTAGCTAGCTACAATTAGCCTACAATTTACAAAATGAAAAGAGCTAAAAATGCCATATGATAAACAACTTACTAACCTCGACCGTTCGGTCATGCCGGGAATTATCAAACCTCGACTTTGCCTCGTTCAAGTCTCAGTTTGATATTTCCCGGCATGACCTCACTCTCGGTTAGTAAGTAGTTAATATACCATCAGCAAGAAAACGAAATTGCTTTGTGTACCAAACAACTGCAAAAATGTTTTTAACAAGCATGCTTTCTAAACGATAAGAGTAATTCAAGTCTTACATGGGTCAGGACTATGAAAGGGGGGTAGTGAGAGGGAAAGGATGGTGTAGAGCTGGGAGATTTAACCGTTTCCATTCCTGCTAAATGTGCCTAAAAACGCCTAAACAGCATACCCAAAGTAAATTGAAAGCTGTTCTTGAACCATTTGGAGTACATGCATGTAAATAGTCTCTTTTGAAAGCTGACACTCTGAAGTTATGTCCCCTGTTGTCAGGACCCCTGTCAGTCCTACTGGTGTTGAGTTATAGCAGCTTAAACACAAGGAAAATGAAAGTTTCTATTTCTGCCTAGTTTTTGTTTTTAAAACAGAGGCCTAAAGAGGCCTAGAGGTGGTAGGTATTAGCTGGAACACAGCATTGGACCACAGGTTGAAGCCTTACCCAATTCAAATCAAAAGTCAAACATAATGACACAATATATTCATATTTTACACATGTTTTTATAAGAGTACATCCAGTAGTTTTCTAAAAGGGCCTTTTGGAGACTCCAAAATGACCCTTTAAACCAAGGTCAAATAAATAGGTATTCTTTTTCATAATTGTTATCTGTAATGAAAGGTGGTACTTAGAACTATCATATATAATAGCTAAATCCCACATTAGTATTACTGAAACACAAAAACCGAATTATGAACACAGTGTGCTTTATCTGATTCCCAGGATTGGCGCACAAAGAACACTGATTCTGTCAACCAGATTGCGCAATAGACTTTTATTTCGAAGGCTCCACAGAAACTGCACAGAAACTTGGCAAACTTGGCAGGGTATTAGCATTTGCAGCATTTCCTTAGCTACAAGGCTAACAAGCTCATTTCAGAGCCATTCAAAACCATGTGTTAGATATTCGTGTAGAACGAGTGTGGGGGGGGGAGGGGGCGGGACGCACAGACCTAGTTGGCTGTAGAGGGCTATCAACAGGGCATGGAAGCTCTGATTGGGTCAATCTTGGTGTCAATCGAAAGGGGAGGGTTCAACAGACATTTTGATGTCTTCCTTTTGAGAATACTATATTGGAAACCGGAGAAAATACTACTTTCATGTGAAAAATGTATTTTTTTCGTCGCTAACTAGCATAATGAAACAAAGGATTATAGCTATATATGAATGTATTTGGACACACGTTTTGACATGGTTAGATACTTTGGACCTTTGGGAATGTAACCAGCCCAAATTAACCAACGTTTGATGGACTTGTTTACATACCTGGACCATATATGAACTGTTGAGGGTGAGTAAAACTTTTTCGTTTGGCGGTGAATATATATTCGTGACCGGACAAAGACGTTAAATGTACTTGCTGTTGCGACTTGATCTTGAAAAGGTTTATTTCAATGGAAGCACAAGAATCGTAGCCTTCCAATGATGTATCATTTGTGTAGCCGTCTTAAAAATATATTAGTTAGAATTGAGTGCGTTGTAACTGAGGGAGGGAGGGGCAGGGTTTCTGTACCGGGGGCGTTCCAGCACGCGAAAAAAGTTAAGTTCCTACTAAATTGTAACATGGCGTACCTTTGCACTTGCCCATTTATCTAGTATTGCATCAAATGAAATTGGGCCTTTTCATGGCCCGTAAGTAGACTGCTCGCTGGATAAATTTCCTGAATGATATCCCTTGAAACATCATTGGTAGCCAGGCCATATCTTGTCACTGATTCCTCCAACTCAGCTTTTGTCATGTGTTCCATTTTAAAGATGAACTTAAACTTTTCGGACACTAGCTAAAGATTGCAAAATCTGTTAGACAACTCCTGAATTACTTTGTCAACAATTACATTGAAAACCATGCACCTAAAATGGGTCTCGGGTTCCTGTTCATAAAGGCCAGTGCTGGAATCATCACCATGAAATCTATTTTGCTTTCTGAAACGTCTCTCTCTAAACTCAGGTGAAGCATCCATCTCAATGGCTACTTGGCGGGCAATGTCAAGGGAGTTTTGAAAGCCCTCCACTCTATACTTATATATAAGCAATAATCTATCATTCTAATGACGGTGTCCATTGAGATGTTCACTGCTTGCATTGCCGACATAGGTGATCTCTGATATCTCTGAAAAGATCATACCAAACCAAGAGGCACATGGGGAACTCCATGCTGACAATCTCGCCAGACAGCGACTTTAACTATGAGACAGTTTTGCTGTCCAAAGCATCAACAATCCCCCCTAACTGGAAACGTACAGCTTTGACAGAGTCTAGTTTTGCCTCCCACCTGGTATCACTCAGAGGCTTCAGTGTAATGTCCACAAATTATTTTAGAATATCCCACCTCTTCACTGAAGCCAAAAACATGGTGTACAGTCTTTGGAGAGTGCCAAAAAAGGTTAGACACACTCTGTTTGATGACGCAGCATCGCATAACAGAAGGTTCAGACTGTGGCTACAGCAGGGGATGAATAGTGCCTCGGGACACTTCTGCTGCACCAATGCTTGCACACCCTTGTGTATACCCCTCATATTTGAGCCATTGTCATAGCTCTGCCCCCTACAGTTAGCCAACTCCAAACCCAGGTTACCCAGCACCCCAGTCAGTGTTTCTGTGAGGCCTTAACCAGTTGTGTCCTTCACGACTGTGAAGCCAACAAAAGACTCATTGATGGTGGCATTCTTGTTGTTGTATGTATAAACATATTGGATTATTACTGAGGCCTGTTCCTGCTTTGAAATGTCAGGTGTGCAATCCAACTCCACTGCAAAGTACTTGGAGACTTTGACCCGGTCACAAATTTTAGTACACATTCTGAAATGGAATCTAAAAATTCATTTTGAGTGCACCAGGAAAGATATCCTGTGGTTTCTTTAGAGCAGTCGTTCTCAAAGTGTGGTCCGCGGACCACTGGTGGTCCGTACTGCCCCCGTAGTGGTCTGCGACGGCCACAAGTAAATTATTGCGACATTTCTAACATACAACTCAGAACGAAGATACACAGTCAGTAGTAGCCTATTAAAATGGGCTACACACGTTCCGCATTCTGACATCGCAGCTTCTGCATGGGTTGTACCAGAGCCTCTCTGGTTGTACCATGTGAAGGAGTTATCCCCTCCCAAATAGAGATGGTTGGGTCCAGGCCGTCTTTTCTAAAAAGTTTTCTCAGATAGGCTACCGATTGCTGGGCCGAAATATTGTGCACACTGCCAGTGAGCGACGAGTCTGACTGAGGCTAATGGGGACGCAGTCTCACACTCAAATTGCAAGTTTAAACAAATCACAAAAATAATCGGACCAGCTGGCTAAAAGCAGAATTCCCATATTCCCTCTTGAAAGCTGCCCTGCTCGACTTTTTAGATGTTGAATTGACTGTAAAACTGTAAAATTATGAACTTTGTGACATGACGCGAAGACATGGCTGCCGCTCCACTATGCGGTCTGTACCGGGCGACATTCTCACTCAAATGTCAAGACTTTCGTGACCCAAATCAAAATTCTGATCCGACAGATCAATGGGGAATCGCTTTTTCTCTCTCTAAGGCTGTCCTCCTCTGACTTTTTGGTCTTTTAAACGGTAGCGGCTGGTGATTTTTTTTTGGGGGGGGGCGCAGTTGGGCGGCGCGGGGGGGGGTCGTTACACAGAACTTTTTTTTAACATTAAATATATATGTATTAGCTATGTAGGATGCTGTCGTCCTCTCCTACTATTTCTTTAATGCCTAACGAATCTATCTCTTGACCCTGTATGTATGCTTGAGCAGCACTGGTTGAAGCCTGAAAATATTGTAAACAATTTTTGCATATATGCACTCTAAAAAGAAAATAGTTGAACCAACCTAATTGAATTAGGGCAACCGGTAACACACAATTTAATTAAGTTTATTGAAATAAAGAATGTAAGTTACACTTACACAATTGGTTTAAGTCAGATCAACTTAATAGTTTGTTTGTTTTCAAATCAAAAGTTTGCATTAATCCAACTTATAATTAAGGGACGACTTAACTTAAAATGTCAGAGTTTTCTGACTCAATTTCTTGTTTAATCCTAAAGTAAAATATTGCTTCCGTAGAACCTAAAAGAAAATAGTTGGACCAACTTAATTGAATTAAGGCAACCGGTAACACATAATTTATTTAAGTTTATTCAACTTAAAATTGCTTCTAAAATAAAATCACATTTTCAAATCAGTTTTTTTATATGCTTTATTGGCAAGCAACATATTTCTTTTAGTTTTAGACAACAATTTTTAGGGTACTTTTGCCCTTTTCAATCTTTCTGGCAGCAGCCAGTTCAAAAAAAAATCCTGTAAGTTATGACACTCAATACTTCAACTTTGTATCTCAACATTCTAGCTTGAAAAACATTTCAACAAAGCTAGCCAGTTACACTGTAATTGAAGAGGAAAAAACTGTTACTCCTTTTACAGTTTAAAAATCAGAATACCAGTGTTTAACGCATAGGCTTTTCAATGTTTCTTGCAGCCACGTTAAAAAAATAATTCAAGTAGGCCCTTCAGTTTTAGACAACCGCAAGTTCTAGGGTGCTTTTGCCCTTTACAATGTTTCTGGCAGCCGCCAGTTAAAAAAAAATAATAATAAAAAAAAATTCTGTACGTTATGACACTCAATTTGTAGTAGGCAGTACGTAGTTGTTTTATGTTGTCTGCAAATGCCAATGGAGAAAGGATGTAGACACAGTTGACATTTGCCTCACACCTTATTGTGCTTTTGCTCTCTTCTCTGCTATGGCTCATTCCACTACTGCCAAACTTAAAGTGTGGCAGTTGCAGACATGCAGACACTTATGCATAGTTAGTCTTTTACCTTATGAGATGGCTGTCAACGTATCCATTTTACTCAATACTTCAACTTTGTATCTCAACATTCTAGCTTGTATTTTGAAAAATATTTGAACAAAGCTAGCTAGTTACACTGTAATTGAACATCGGAGAGGAAAAAACTGTTACTCCTTTTACAGTTTAAAAATCAGAATACCAGTGTTTAACGCATAGGCTTTTCAATGTTTCTGGCAGCCACGTTAATAACAAATCTATCTCAACGTTTATCTTCTTGTGGTTTGAAGAACATTAAATTTAGTTTCTCTTGCTTGTCTCTTTAAACACACAAAGGCAAAAACACACAAAAAAGGCTTAATTTTCACAGGCCCCACGTCTTAACAACATTGTGCTTCCCTAGGCCATTTTTGGTCCAGAAAGGGAATCAATTGTGATGTGTCATTACTGCAAGCTTTGAAGTCTGCCATACAGACTTTGGACTTTTGGGGACATCTTGTGTTGCTCAAGCTGCATGATGACCTTCTGGAGCACTTCGAAAGTCAAACGAAGGGTTTTGGGATAAGCTAGGTTAAGTGCGTATAGCAAACCAAGAAGCAGGGCACAAGCTGAGGCAACTGAAGTCAGTCCATGCAAGACGTCCACGCCCTCGATGACGATGCCTATGTCGTCAGCCGGCTCCAGCGGTCCTCCCTCGTCCTTTCGAATGATAAACACTGCCAAGGTGTGATGCTCCAGGTCCCTTTGAATGTCCTCTGGTCCAGAGTCCTACAGTACATGACACAAAACATCACTGGTATCACTTCACACTTTAATTCACATTAAAAAGACAACAGCTGCAAAATCACATCTACATTTCACTAAATAATGCTATATGATTGGAGCCTTTTATGAGCTCAGCCACACGTCTACTTTTGTGACGGGGTCCAAGTACTTGACGTTTTGCAGTACTCTAGACTAACTTTTTTAACAGTAGCTCTACGCAAGAGTCACTACATTTATTATGAATACAACTTGTAGTCAATCCAACCAGGTTTTAGTCATTATAGTTATCCAAATGTCTGTTTTACAGCATTAATATATGCAGGATTTTTTTGTGAATGTCCCTTTGATGAGATGACACGCAAATTACTGTTGAAACTTACACGATATTCCTTTATTAGGTCATTAGCATCCTCTCCGAGGAAGATGATGAGCGTTTTCAGGACACACTCCCTTCGAAGATGAACGTCCTCAGTCTAGGACAAAATAATCTTGATTAATTTAATCTTCAAAATCTCTGAAGACAGGTGTTCTTGCCCCTAAAACTTAAATAGTTCAATATTTAAAAAATGTTGCGCTTTGCCTCACTCCGGCTAAATATAAGGCAACAAACAGAGACCTTCCCTTTAACTGTGCATGCTTTTTAATTAAGTTAGGGGCATGGGTCGCTCATCCAGGTTAGTTTAGCTCCAGCGCTGGTAGCTAAAAGGGAACACAAAGCCTGCCTCCGCTTACAGCAAGAAGATAAAACTAAACTAATCAACAAACACTTGTGTGCTCGTTTATTACGTTGCACTCGTGATTTTTGGCACGGTGTGTGATTTTGGAACCAAATACATACCGGTAGGAAACGGCACAGCGGGCATACGCAAACTTACACAGATGGGCTTTTCAGTTTGTAAACAAGAGGTCGGTAACTATGGAGCAGAAGAGAGATTGCTGTGAAGATCCAGAACTGTATGTATTTGAACCAGAACACATGGGGGAGAAACTTCATGTTTTGGAAGGGTAACGGGAGAGGAGAGAGAATGAGGCTGGTGAACAGCCTGGGGACAAGGGGAGATTCAGAACCAGTGGTGTGGATGTGGGCTTGTCAACATGCCAACAGAAAACGAGTGCCTTTGCTGCACTGAGTGGGACCTGAAGCTGCCATTGATGGGAAGGCTTGACATATCAGGTCGAAGAGGACAGTACAACAACAGATTGTGTCACAATAAGTGACGATTTTCCAGCTGTAGTCACTCAACCTGCAGTTATTGAGACTTTTTTCCATGTATCCACTCGGTGCAGCAGCCTCAGCCTCTCTCCTTGCTTGCTCCCCTTCCAAAACATCTAGTTGCTCCTTGGCTTATTCTGGTTCAAATCGATACGGTTCTGGATCTTCACAACAACCTCTCTGCCGCACCCTATAGTCACTGACATCTTGTTTACAACCCATCCCATTCTGCAGTGTAATAATAATAATAATAAACAGGTCACAACAAGCACACAGGAGCGTTTAGTAATAACTTTAGTTAATCTTATTGCTGCCAGCGGAGGCACGCTATTTCTCCCCTTAGATAACGGCGCTGGAGCTAAAATAACCCGGATGATGGATCTATAATATATGATAGGGGAACGGTGACACCCTCTTAGCAACCAAGGAATCTTCATTTTCGTTTAATTTGCTGCTCCAGATGTACCTGATCCAGAATCTGCATGATGTCAGATGTCTTTTGGCGTGTTGAGCCACCCTTGGCACGGATGACCCTGATGAGCTGACTTGAGTGGATGTCTAACTGGGCAAAGAACCTATCCTCAAGCGGAACAGCCATGAGCCTCAGGAACTCTGCATTGATCTAAAACAAATGACAGTGAATAAATACAAAGGAAATGCAAACTACCTCACAATCTCAGTTTTAAAAACGTTACACAACAGCCAAAATGGCAATGCAACGAAAAGTTTAACTGAATATGTAAATTCTGTCAGTGAACAGTGTTATATGAAACATGAAATTCAAGAGTTATTTCAGTTCCATACCTCTTTCTGATGGAACAGGGCGGGCCACCTGTCTTCAAAGTCTTTAATGCTCGGTTCTTGGTTGACCACCTCTTGTCGTCTGTAGGCAAACGTGCGAGCCATTTTCTCAGCGATTACCCTCTCGTTGTTCCTTATTTTGATGTCGGTCAGAAGTTCTATTCTTTCTTTGTCCATACTGTCCTGAGTTTCACCAGTAGGGAAGGATGGATAGAAGTTAGCTTCAGCTCGTTTTGGCCTCTTCACTTTTTTAGCAGGGAAAGCGTCGGTCGTTGATTTAGATGCCAGGGAATTTACTGACAGCTCTGGACACCCCTGCATTTTGAGTAGAGTCCTGTAGTTTCCCATTTTCCACTTCAGTCGCTGTTTCCAGCCGTAGCAGCCATTAAATGAGCCAGGCTCCCATAAACATGGGTGCTTTTTGATTAAGGCCTGTGCAACTGTGGAGAAATGTGCATCCTCTGGGTAGGCCTTGTATTGGTATATTTCATCGGATACTTTATTCAGTATATCAGACTTCATTCGGGAGCTCAAGATCAACAATTTGCGTCCAACCTGGTACTCATGATTTCCTTTCTCTAACTGCTGCTCTGTGTCGGAGGTAAATTTAGGAATCGGAAATTCCTTTGGCCACTGCTTTGTACGACTTGATAGAGACTCGGGGGATGAGAGCAGTATAGTATCATTTGATGCCAGTGAAGCACAGTCATCTGACTCCGTTGAAGCAAAGGATGTAGTGGCGCTGCTCGAGGTTGTATCTGTTTGCTCGATCACCTTGATTGTCCCCAGATCCTGCAGTTCAGTAGTAGAGTTCAGATTGAAAAAGTCATTGCCAAATTCTTGGTCCATGTATTGCAGTTTGAAGCTGCATTTTAATCCGAACGTAGTCCTTATCGTGCCGATAAGCTCATCAAGTGACTCTGGTATGCCATTTGGCAGAGTCAGTTTTTCAACGTTGTTTTCCCCCAAAATCACTTTAAGTTTGGCAGTAGTGGAATGAGCCATGGCAGTCTGAGAAGAGAGCAAAAGCACAATAAGGTGTGAGGCAAATGTCAACTGTGTCTACATCCTTTTTCCATTGGCATTTGCAGACATGCAGACAACACAACAACTACTGCCTATTACAAATCCTAAACCTCAACGTTGGGCTCCATAAACAAATAAAGCGGCAAAGTAATTTTACAAATATGTAAGAAATGTAATTTTGAAATTTGATAGGCTTCCACGCTCCATCCCCCCCCCCAAAAAGGGATGTATTAAAGACAGAACATGTGTAGGTGTTTTGCAGGTTAAAAGGGAAAGTTCAGTATTTTTTAAGTGGGGTTGTATGAGGTACTTATGCATAGTTAGTCTTTTACCTTATGGAGATGGCTGTCAATGTAGCCATTTTAAGGAGTTTGGGGGAGATGTGGCTGTAGCAGAAGTCAGCATTGTACTGTTGCAGAGGGGGACAGCAGAAAACCGCCTTTTCTCCACATATATAAATGCTTGCCTAAAAAATAAATATCTGTTTAAGTGTACACTAAATATAGTCTTTTTTCACTGCCAATTTGCATATTGATACGATGTACTTCATCGACGCGAGTTGGCATACTAATACATGGCTGAAAAATGCTTGAAAAAAGTGCAAAAATGAATGGTTGTCTGCCAGTGCTGTATAGCGTTCAGTCCGGAAATCAGCAGTGAAAAAGTCCTTCATTTAGTGTACAATTGAATGGATATTTTTTTTTAAGGTAAGCATTTATTTATGTGGCGAACAAGTTTTTTTTTGCAGGCCCCCTCTGCAACAGTACAAGGCTGACTTCTGCTACAGCCAAGTCTTCTCCTTCAAATGACTGTGCTGATCACCATCTCCATAAGGTAACAGACTATGCCACCTCATAGAACCACACTTAAAAATACTGAACTATCCCTTAAAAGCAACTAATAAAAAAACACCCACATGCGGTTAAAAAGTTCTCATTATGTAGGTTTACCAATTTACTTACTGTGAGTGGACCAACTTTGGCTTACGTTATGAAAAAAATATATTGAGAACACAATAAAATAACATTACATTGAGAGGGCTCACCCTTTAAACATGGATATATCTTTTCAATGTGACAAAACGCATCCCTCCAATTTTGTAGTCCGCCAGTGGGTATGTGTCAAGTAGTTCCTGTGGCTCAATAAGTTCCACTTCCTTGACTGTGGATGGTTTGAGATCAAAAGCTCTATAGTGTTCAATATACCATCCACTGAGCTTCTTCACAATGAAGATCAACTTGTCCTGCAGTATCACCATTTGGATGATTTCCCCAAACTCTGGCAGTCCTCCCAGTGAGCCTTGGATCAAGATCATTCCACACTTGTAGGTTAGTCCATCATATGCCACACTTTTAGCCAAGCCCACTGTGTCCATATCTGAAGACTTCTGTCTCAGAGCATTTGAAATGTCCTTGTTAAGAACATCGATGTGTACAGTGGAAACATTTGTCACTTCCAATAGAGGTCTGGTAAAGCTACATGCATGCAAATGATGGGCAATTTGATACTGATGTCTCTGTGAAAGGGAAAGGAGCACGTTTTTGAAGCACCTGATATTCCTGGCAACTCTTTTGAAAAAGCTATGCTTTGCTTCAAAACGCATCGTCCATAGGGAAACTAGTGGACCAAACTGATGGATCAAGTATGGGTAATGCTCTAAGAAATGGTGTTTTGGTTTAAGGCGGCAGTCTGGGAAAACCTCTTGGAATCTAATTCTGTGCTCAGAGATCTTAAAATCAAGATATGCAATGGAGTCCTGGGTTTGAACGGGACTGACAACCAGATCAACAATGTCCTTCAGGTCTGTTAAGATCTGCCAAGCTGGCTCTTCACAGGGAACTCTCCGCCCAATCAACAAAGGCAAAAATCTGATTAGACTCCAGTTCTCATGCGCATTTCCCCCAACAGTTTTTCTGGATCCAAAACTGAGAGGCACAGGATGAGGTCGATTAGTTTTGTCACCCCACTTAAAGTTGAAAGATGATATTGCATCATTTAATGCAGATAATGTGAAATACTTTTTTTTAATGAATACACTCAGGCAAAGTGCAAGTTCAAAAGGAACAACACCTTCAAAAAGATCGTGCACGATATCTGGAGGAAACCCAGAGGTAACGTCAAAATAGGAGAGGTGCTTTGATAAAACACACTCCGACTTCACACCATAATAATTGGGCAACCCATTTTCTTCAATTGTTCTTAAATGATCGGCATGAATGTCCTTGGTTCTTAAAGGAAAGACCCCACTTCTAACTTCTTGGGTCTGGAAATCTGCTTTTTCTGCAGTGCAAAATCTGCATACATATGACCCTGAGAAATTCTCTACAAATCCAGCAATACTGTGTGCCCCAAGGTTGTCAGCAACCACACACTGAACTGTGCCTTTTATTGTTCTGCCCAACTTTGACACAAATATCCCTTTCTGTTCCAAAATGACAAGATCGTTAAGAACAGGTTCTAACACTTTAGCATAGCCATAGCACTTCAGATCAGTACTTTTGATTAAAGCTGCCAAATAGATGGAGGAAAGAGCAGAGTTACAGCCCGGTGGTAAATTGCCCAGCATCCAATACAAACCACAGATTTTATGCTTCCTTCTGGATGTACCAAGGGGATTACATATTTCAAAATCATCAATATATAATATCAATGAAATGCTTTCCTGTTTAGACAAAAGTCTGTTTTCTTTGAACAAGGCACCATCAAAAAAGGATCTGTATATCTGTGCACAAGTTCCCTGTGGTTCTTTATCTACAGTATTCAAATTAACAGCCTGATCCAAGATTGTCTGGCAGTCAAGAATTTGTACCAAAGACTTTAAAATTGAAATATATTGGAATGACTTTCTATTCTTTTGGTCCAATATATATTCCACTGGTTCCACTACGTTAAAGTGTCTCTTATAGTAAGCCTTTCGCCTCCATGCACTGGAAAGTGGGCCTTTATCTCCAATTGCTTTAATAACAGGGTGTGTATCACAGAGTGCACTGGCTAGTTTTTTAACCACTGACTGGTCAAACTGGCAACCATTATCTTGTAATACTTGGCTAATAGTATTTTGAGTGATTGGCAGAGAAAGAGAACCTATCAAATAGTGAAACTCCTGCAAAATTTCATCTACAGCAGCATTTGACACAAGAAAGATGTTTTCTAACTTAAGAAGGACAGACGCAAGTTTAAGCTCAATATCCTTCTCCAAGTTCTCAGAAACCCCATCGACAAAAGCAGAATCTAAATTGTCATTGTTCTCTAAACTTTCCCCATCTGAAATATCACTGGCAAGACTGGCAAATGATTCTGTAACAGAATTAATACCAGGCTTAAAGATATTCCCTGTCCCAGAATGTTTCCTGTATTTATGACCTTTGAAGTTCTCATATACGTTGGTTTTATATTCACAGTCTTGGAAGACGCATGTTACAGTCTCCTTACTTTTAAGATGATGATAGATGTGTTGAAGAAATTCCCTCTCAGTGGAGAGTTGATTATGACCACAAATATGACATGTGAATGTTGATACAGCGTTGCTGATAATTTGTTGGGCAGGGTGTCTCCTTGATAAATGGGTCTTTAGGGCACTCCAAGTCTTGAATCTACATGAACAATGTAAATAGGTACATGGATATGAATGGCCCCGTCCGTAGTGCCTATGATTCAGTTTGTAGTGCTTGAGCAGCTCAGATCTTCTTTTTAAGACACTCCCACAGTCCTTGCATCTCCACATGAAGCGGAAAACTGGAAAAACAGAGAAACGGGCTTTACTTTCTCTGCAGGTCGAATTTTTAAGGACGTGGTGGAGCCAATTGTTTAAACGCAACAGTCTGTCATTGGACACCGACCCAGGCGAACACAGAGAAATGGGAGAAAAGACAAACTGATGAAAACGCGAGAAACTACGTTTTTGTGTAAAATTAATCCAAAATCCCATGTCATGTGTCAAACATAAGTTACTTTGCAAAAAACAGATGAAGCCATTCTTATGATCAAATAAAAGCCCAATTAATTTCACAGGGAATGACCTTTGTGCCTTGTTTTTACCTGAGGCTCAGTTTTCATTAGTCAGTTTACTTTCAGGCCTAGGATTTTTTTAAATAGACTTTTCAGACTTTAAGCTGCAATGGGTTATTTATGTGTGAGTATTAATACTACATTTTGCAAAACTACGAGTACATTAACAAAACAAGTTGTAGAAAACAAGATTCAGACATCACTGTTTGAATATCACCTGCACTCCACCTTAACTATTGAAATTGCCTTCATTTCAGATGGTATGACCAAACATTTTGTGCCCTTCAGACCACACTGTCCTGTACACACGGCCACATTAAAGCCATATAAAATCACTGTCTTTAGCACATCAATTCTGCAGTTTAACTTACCTTTGGTTAGTTGGAAGAGTCGTGGCCAGGGCTGATGTAATCACCACCAATCAGGGAAAGTATCATGAAAAGCAAAATAAAAATGCATTAATATCAGTGTTAATCTTGCACGCACGCGCGCTCACACACACACACACACACACACACACACACACACACACACACACATACGGGTTTTTATGTCTTATGGGGACCACTTTTTTGAACATCACTTGTGGGGACTACCCTTTCTAAAGGTACTAGAGGTATGAGAAAAATCTGGTAAACTAAACACAGCCTTGTAAGTAGGGGTGTCACGATACCAAAAATTCAGTAGTCGGTGCCAATACCAGCAAAATAACACGATTCTCGATGCCAATTTCGATACCACGGTAAAAAAAATAGAAGGATTTTCTAAGATTTCATGTAGGCTACTGTACTTAAACTTCTTTATTAAAATAATTGAAAAATAGCTAAATGTCTTAAGACATACAAAACATGTGCAATAGAGCATAGCACATCATAATAAAGTGCAATTAAGCCATCCAGCTAACAAGATGAACATGAGTTTACCTTCTAACCAAGGTAGGCTATAGGCTAACGCTAAAACTACAGCATAGCTAACCTAAACAATGTACATAACATAAGCCATTGTAACACACTTGCCCACCATCTCAAACATCATGTAACGTGTATTTCAGTATGACAGATTAAAAAACCAGAAACGATGCATTCTTTGGATGTATTCTGAATTTCGCCGTTCGTTGTTCGACCACAACGAACATTCATTTAGTATGCCAGATGTTAGCATCGGTGCTGCGCCTCTTCTGGAACTGAATCAGAACTCACCTCGAATTATTTAAACAAATCCGGATAACGGATTCATTTCAGATGCTTAGCTAAATTGGAAGTATTACCTCCCTTGGTCTGAAGACCACGGTAGCATATTTTGCATAATGGCTTCTGCGGATTAATTACTGTCAACAAGTCGAGGTGGGGCTATCTGCAGCTGCAGTTGCTATCTTGGTTTTCTGAATGTAAACGTCGACTGGAACACTCCTGAATACTGCCCCCATCAGTTCCAGAAGAGGCGCAGCACCAATGCTAACATCTGGCATCGGCGCTCACGGTGCTTACGGTGCTTCAAAAAAATGGGTATCGACGGTGTTTTGTTATTTTAGCATCGAAAGGTATCGTAAGTATCGGTTCTCGTGACATCCCTACTTGTAAGCCTATACACGCGTTAAAATCTCTGAATTTCTCAAGTAGGTGACAATCTCTGATCTGACCATGGTTTATGGGGACTTCAAAAAAATCGAGTGGACATGGCTGATGGGGACCAAATTTACATATAATTTGCATAATTCACACAAATACTCATTTGATTAGTGGGGACTGGGGACCCATTACTATAATGAAATAATACACATTTTAAGTACAAGACTGCAACTGACATGTACAGAAGAGAGGTGTGGTGAGAGACTGGTCTATGTTTCAGGATTTAGTCACTGGGATTTGATGGAAAATGTGTGGATAATTGCACTCCAGTATGAACTATTTGCTCTATCCCAACCATAAACCTTGGAATGACACTGGCCGGGTTTCCCAGATTTGTTAAATAGCTCTTGCTTCATAACAAATCTGGGAAACCCGGCCAGTGACATTCAGTCAGTAGAGAGTTTAGCGAGTCATTTTTATTCTTTGATTTGACCGAATGCTTGGTGTTGTCCGTCTCCACCCCTGCAGTACTTTGGTCAGGCTGTGTCTGTTGTATTCCTGGGATCACTTTATCATTGCTGCTACAATCTTTATGCTTTATAATTGTAGGTTGGAGAAGATCCGTACAGGCCGGAGACGCTTGGCGTTTGTCCCCGACTTGGGAAACCTACTTCAATTCTGGTTAGATGTTCAGGGAGATAATTGACTCGTTAAATATCTGACTCCAATTTTAGAAATGTGCACAAGCGCGTCACCTGTCTACCTTGAGCGCTAAACAGTTAATGACATGAAACTCTGGCGTAGGTAAAAATCGTCTGCTTGATCAGAGCGACGACCCTAAAGTATGCGTGTTCACTTATCAGTCACATCGTTTATCATGACTATAATATGGATTTTAACCATAGTAGACCTAGCATGTAAACCAATCCCTAGAGGCTCCGGAAAGTTGTGATGCCTCCCATTCATTTGAATCAGGTGTGTTGGAGCAGGGAAACATCTAAAACAAGCAGGTCAGGAGGGCCTGAGGACCAGGATTGAGAACCACTGGTTTAAACACTAGTCAAACAACGCAACTTCAGAACATATAACATTTTTACAGATTTTTTAGAAGGTTGTACATACATGTAATACATGTGCTGCCATATCACTACGCTATTTACGTTGCCATTTTCTTTTGTAGGCTGTAATGCGGTTGTAAACATAGAACTCAGGTTTTGCCAGGTACGGTCCTTGAGAGCTTCTGGTTCAGCCCTCAAACACTTGTCACAGTCACTCTTAGATGGTACAATACAAGATGTGATAAACCTATTCATTTGCCTTTCCACCGCCTGCACCTCTGTCTGCTGCCAGGGTGTCTTCTTCTGGGTAGCTTTACCTTGAAGTGGGCAGAAAAACACATTAGTATTTGAAAGCATTAGAAAGAGTGTTTGGTCTAAATCCAATTCTGATTCTTATATCATTATACCGTGAATCCCAGCATCTACAATACAAGTATTTACACTTGACAATGTCTGTCATGTTTTTTAAATGACATGTTGCCTGTATCCCTGTATTGTCGGTCATGATATGTGGATTGTCTGGTGTTGTCCACTTATGTATTTGTACTGCAGAGTATAACGTACTGTACAGAAAACAAATTCCGGCAGCCATGGTCGTGTAATCAATTAATTAATCACTCTCCCAGCAGCAAATATTGGCTTGACAGAGGACAGTAACTGATGGAATTTGTGACAAAATCACAAAGGGATGTAAGGCTGTCAATGATTCAAAGGGTGTTCTTCTTTCTTCATAATTCATATGTGGCTGCTATTACAACATTTGGCAATTAGTTTGACCATTAGTTTAATTCATACACTGTTTACTACAGTACAGCTTCAAAAAGGAATAGACAATCATTATTGACATACAAAAAAGAGGGTTAAAAAGTTCACCTTTGGAGGATGGCCTCACAGCACTGACTTCTGAAGGTTTGAGTTTCTTGGGAGGTGGGGGCCTTTCATCCCTCTCAGTTGTAGGAAGTGTCTCCTTTGCAGATAGTTCTATCAAAAAGAATCCCCAAAATAAGAACGATATGTACTGTACATGTGTAATACAATGCTGACAATACACACAATTAAGGAAATAGACATTTTGTGGCAGAAATTATTAAATATATATATATAATTAGTGCATTAACTATGTAAGTTGATAATGATGATTAGTAATACATGTTCAAGAGACTGCCATCACAAAGAGCCAATCGACTCAGTGTTTAACCTAACAATTAGACCCATTTTGAAAGTAAGACTGTCATGGGGGATGTTTGATTTAAGTACATCTTTGATTATGTTTGACTGTTAGATTGTTTAGATCACAGTAGATTTCCATTCCCTATCAGTAAGACCATATGCCGTCAATGATATGCACTATATGACAACACACTGTAATGACAACATGCACTGTCTCTTATAAGACACTGGATGTCAAAGCTTTTTGAAAACAATCGAGGCAAATAGTATTTTACTTTCTTTTTGACAGTAACTTACTGACAATACATACCATCAACTGCAGATGAACAGTTTCCCTGCTGTATGCTGTCTGAGTGATCGTCCTCCTCACTGTCATTAACTTTTTCTGTTGAAGTCATACAAAATACAGCTCATCGATGTGATCAAACAAAATACAGCTCATCGATGTGATCAAACAAAAAGTAACAGACGGTAGACACAGAAAATGCTATCAAAAAAGCCTAATAAAACAACACACCGTCTGGATCTATCACAATTTCATCCAAGTTTTTGCCATGAAACTCCGCCAATCTTCCTTGCTCTAGAGCCATAAGAAGTTTGCTGATCTTGGCGAGTTGCAGGGTCTTCTCAGGTAGTCGATAGAACTCGCGATGGATTCGTATGTCATGGCCAAGAAAGTTTGCCAGCTGGTCCATCTCTGTGTCTGTCATGTTCAGCACCGTTGAAAGGGTTGCTGCATTCTTTCTCAGTCTGGTAGATGTCAATGACTTGGGAGACTTTGCACCACACTCACTTGCATAGCTACGGATGCAGTCTGAACCTCGGAAATGTGTCATAGCTGCTGGTCTTGCAAACATGTAACTATTGTCTTTTAGAACCCCACAAGCCTCTCTATGCTTAACAAGCAGTTCTAAAGCACTTAGCATTTTTGGAGTAAGAAGCATTGGAACTGGCCGACCACGTTTTCCCCTGATGACGATCCTTGCGAAGTGTCGGCAGAGTTTTTTTTCCACTTCAGAGAGTGCCCAGTCCAAATCCTCATGTGGATCAGAGGCGTCTCTTGATGATAATGCCGATAGAGGCATGCACGACACCTCTCCTTCCCTGCGCCGGTTAAAGAGAATTATCTGGGTCAGACACACCTTGGCCAACTGCATCCAGTCGTCTGTAGATGGACTTTTGGTGAGTGAATTGAAGCACTCCTCTTGCACTTGATTGAGATGTGCATGCATTTTTTGGACGTCTTCAGTAAAGGGCATGAGAGAGGGTTTGTTCCACTTTGCTTCCCTGATGTTCCTCAACGCTGTAGCTGAAATCAACTCATTCCACTTTTCTTTATGGACATCTAGAAAATCACTGGCATCCTTAACGAGATCTTTGTCATTTGAGATTAAACCCTGAGCTTTTAAGAGTTTGCTTACTTTAACCAGAGAATGGCCAAGTTTATTTGCTAGTGATGCAGTAAAGAAAGTGTCTGTTTCATGGTCATAGCCACATGTAACCTGGACAGCTTTGATTGTCTCCATGTATTTGTTTGGATTGATGAGGTCTTTCATTGATTTCAAGGTGGTGACGTTCCTGGCATTCAGAAGCAGCCTTCCCATTTCTCGCATTTTCTCTCTAACTATCTGTTGATTCCTGGCTGACGACCCACCTTTGTTTAATAAGTACTGGCCAACTTCAATAAGGACTGGGTCACTTTTTATTATATCTGTTACTTTGTTAGTAGTCATGGCACTGATAACACTCCACAGTTGTTTGCTTATGTGTGAAGGCACTGGCCCTGTGTATGTACACATGGACTGAACACGGTTCTTTCCTGGTTTGGGTTTGTCTGATACAGGTTTAAATGTACAACGACGCATATGCCGCCACAGGACCTTTCTTGTAAAAAGTCCTTGGCAGTAAGCGCAGTGCATGAAGTCCTCTCCCTTTGATTCTTTAATTGGTCGTTTAGATGGAACTAGGTCCCCCTTTCCTGACTCCATAACACCAGCGTTGTGAGCATAGTTTCCCTTGTTGCGGATATAATCAAGCTGTTTCTTTCTCTCTTGGCAACCCTTTGGCAGGCTTAGGGCTTTAGCCACATCCATTGTATTTTGGTGTGCTCTTTCTAGATGCCTTGCCATCTTAGCATAAGGCTTTGAGCAATACAAGCAATAATGTCTTTTATTGTACACTCTCCTTGCACCTTTTTTGGGGCATGCATTGACAACTATGCCGTCATTTATGTTCTGACTTAAACAGGGTTCCTCTTGTGCTCCAGTGGCTTCAGATGTAAGTCTGGGCCTGTCAAGAGTGACGTTGTCTGACGTTGTGGAGTCACAGACAGGGTCAGTCAAACCCATTAAGCCAAAGACACTCAGCGAGTCATCACGTTTGTGTTGTTTTTGACTTGTTTTCAAGCTAGAGTCACTGTCTTCACTGTCAGAGGAGGTATCTGGAATGTACTCATCTGTACTGTCTGCTAAAGAATCTTCAGAACTTGTGTCTTTCATCTAAAACAGGAAAATGAAATTAGGAATATGCAAGTTGAAACTATTTGATCAGTAATTTAACAAAACTAAATGGAAAATATCCTGATAATTGATTAAGTTATTCCAATAAAAAATATTTGTAAAAAACAAAACAAAAGGGCTTCTTATAGAACATTATTCAAATGACACCTTTTATAAATAGCTGAGTCATCACAATCAGTTTAACACTCAGGCATGAAAACGGGTCAGGGTTGAAAAAGGTGAGAAGGATATTACCCCTCTAAGGGGGTCCGGGTGCATGCTCCCGAGAAACGTAACTTAAGCCATGAATCTAAAATTATTATGGCCTCCTTACTAAGTATTATGCAAGCCATTTCATGCCCACTGGGTCTAACATTTACAGTATATGAGGCACAATGTGGTAAGGGCACCACAAATGGGCTTAATGCATAACCCCCACAAGAGATGGTGGACATGCTGTAACTTTACTTGTCTACTCTTCCATCATGATTGACAGCCAATACAAGTACCAGCGTACTTAGAAGTCAAAATGCGTATCCGCTACACAAATTGCGTACAGGTTGGCAGGTCTGCTTATTGATGGAACGGCAGGGACAGACTGGCCCACCAACCGGTCCCGTATACGCCTCCACAGCGAGCGCCCTGCTAATGCATGCAAATTCTGCCTGATGCGATGCTAGTTAGGGACTTCCATGCTTAATGCGAGCGCGCGTAGCGCGCGAGCGAATTTCTTTTGGTCCGATTTGAGCAAAAAATAGCTTTTGGAGCTTGAAACAAACAAACATAGCCGTTTGTGCATTGGTAAAACGTTGTCTAGTGAAAGTAATTACGTTTACGTTTCTTAGCCTGGTTTTCCATCTTTATATTGTCTCAAATTAGCTTTCGATCTGTCAGTGTCACTGTTGTGTGTAAGTGGCACTAAGGGCTGCATACGTTCATTTGGAATTTTCCACCGGAGCTTTAGCTAGCTGGCTAACGTTGCGTTCTCTCCTGCTGTGTTCAATGACTCAATTCATCAAGCTGTAGCTAACGTTAGCTAAGTCTATGTCAACAGAGCTCCTGGGTAACTTAACTTGCGCCCGCTTGTCGTGCCGCCTGACAGAACACTGCACCTCTCTCTGCCCGCTCGCTTCTCCATTGAGAATGTATAAGCAGCCGCGACAAGGACTCCCGTGTGCAACGGCCATGGCCGGCCATCGGACCCCCCCAAAAATATTTTCTTGACGGATCTCCACGAATCACACAAGTGGCCAATTTTGTTTTCAAAACGGCGAATTTCGCCGAAAGGTGACGAGTTTGCATGCCTGAACACTTGCTGATATAACAAACTCCAAACCCTGTTTGGGGTAACCCATAGTGCCCCCCATTCAGTTGATTGTCTAATACCTAGAAATTCATTCACTTAGTTTCTCACCTCACATCTAGAGGACAAACAAACATCTGCGCCACCACTGGTTTCATTGTGTGTCTGATCACTGTTGATGAGCTGAAAGCAGGACCACAGACATTGGCATTCATGTTACTTGCATATTAAATGACCTGGATAAAATAATACAGTAAACACTGATGTTATACAGTCTATGTAATATATGAAGTTCTATCTGAGCAGTTCCTCAACCCTGCCGAGACTTTCAAATATCACTCTATTCTGGGCATTCACGACGTCCCCACAGCACACCTTTAGTCAGTGTTTAATTTTGGGGCAACACAGAGACAACTGGTCCCCACAAGGGAACGATAACATTGTGTTTGAGATGTCCCCACAAAGCCTGTTTTACTCAAGTTGTGCGAACGCAAACAGCTTGGCTTAGTTGTCTCAGATGTGTGAAAAGTCAAACACTGACAAGAGGTGTGCTGTGGGGACGTCGTGAGTGTCCACAATAAAGCGATGATAAACAAGAAAAACTATCTCTCTGAAGGTTAAAATCTCTTAAGAGTAGATGTCACAGGGGTTACCATGGATAAGGTTCAGTCATTCAGACATGTAGCCTGAATAACATTGATATTTATAGCATGAATCCTACATACCTGCAAAATAATGCCATCAGATTCATCTGTGGTTCCATTTGGTGTCTCTAGAGGTTGCGTTACTGCAGTATGTGCACCATTGTTGAGCTGAAAGCAAGAAAACAGACATTGATATTAGTATAAAATGCGTATTAACGACCTTGATGAAAATACAGTAAAAATTGATGCTATGCTATCAACGTGATATAGAACTAGCCAAAAAATGTCAAATATCACTCGTCAGGACACCAATGACATCCCCACAGCACATGTTCAGTCATTGTAATGAACATGTGCTGCCATCACAAACTCCAAACCCTGTTTGGGGTAACCCATAGTGCCCCCCATTCAGTTGATTGTCTAATACCTAGAAATTCATTCACTTAGTTTCTCACCTCACATCTAGAGGACAAACAAACATCTGCGCCACCACTGGTTTCATTGTGTGTCTGATCACTGTTGATGAGCTGAAAGCAGGACCACAGACATTGGCATTCATGTTACTTGCATATTAAATGACCTGGATAAAATAATACAGTAAACACTGATGTTATACAGTCTATGTAATATATGAAGTTCTATCTGAGCAGTTCCTCAACCCTGCCGAGACTTTCAAATATCACTCTATTCTGGGCATTCACGACGTCCCCACAGCACACCTTTAGTCAGTGTTTAATTTGGGGCAACACAGAGACAACTGGTCCCCACAGGGAACGATAACATTGTGTTTGAGATGTCCCCACAAAGCCTGTTTTACTCAAGTTGTGCGAACGCAAACAGCTTGGCTTAGTTGTCTCAGATGTGTGAAAAGTCAAACACTGACAAGAGGTGTGCTGTGGGGACGTCGTGAGTGTCCACAATAAAGCGATGATAAACAAGAAAAACTATCTCTCTGAAGGTTAAAATCTCTTAAGAGTAGATGTCACAGGGGTTACCATGGATAAGGTTCAGTCATTCAGACATGTAGCCTGAATAACATTGATATTTATAGTATGATTCCTACATACCTGCAAATGAATGCCATCAGATTCATCTGTGGTTCCATTTGGTGTCTCTAGAGGTTGCGTTACTGCAGTATGTGCACCATTGTTGAGCTGAAAGCAAGAAAACAGACATTGATATTAGTATAAAATGCGTATTAACGACCTTGATGAAAATACAGTAAAAATTGATGCTATGCTATCAACGTGATATAGAACTAGCCAAAAAATGTCAAATATCACTCGTCAGGACACCAATGACATCCCCACAGCACATGTTCAGTCATTGTAATGAACATGTGCTGCCATCACAAACTCCAAACCCTGTTTGGGGTAACCCATAGTGCCCCCCATTCAGTTGATTGTCTAATACCTAGAAATTCATTCACTTAGTTTCTCACCTCACATCTAGAGGACAAACAAACATCTGCGCCACCACTGGTTTCATTGTGTGTCTGATCACTGTTGATGAGCTGAAAGCAGGACCACAGACATTGGCATTCATGTTACTTGCATATTAAATGACCTGGATAAAATAATACAGTAAACACTGATGTTATACAGTCTATGTAATATATGAAGTTCTATCTGAGCAGTTCCTCAACCCTGCCGAGACTTTCAAATATCACTCTATTCTGGGCATTCACGACGTCCCCACAGCACACCTTTAGTCAGTGTTTAATTTTGGGGCAACACAGAGACAACTGGTCCCCACAGGGAACGATAACATTGTGTTTGAGATGTCCCCACAAAGCCTGTTTTACTCAAGTTGTGCGAACGCAAACAGCTTGGCTTAGTTGTCTCAGATGTGTGAAAAGTCAAACACTGACAGAGGTGTGCTGTGGGGACGTCGTGAGTGTCCACAATAAAGCGATGATAAACAAGAAAAACTATCTCTCTGAAGGTTAAAATCTCTTAAGAGTAGATGTCACAGGGGTTACCATGGATAAGGTTCAGTCATTCAGACATGTAGCCTGAATAACATTGATATTTATAGTATGATTCCTACATACCTGCAAATGAATGCCATCAGATTCATCTGTGGTTCCATTTGGTGTCTCTAGAGGTTGCGTTACTGCAGTATGTGCACCATTGTTGAGCTGAAAGCAAGAAAACAGACATTGATATTAGTATAAAATGCGTATTAACGACCTTGATGAAAATACAGTAAAAATTGATGCTATGCTATCAACGTGATATAGAACTAGCCAAAAAATGTCAAATATCACTCGTCAGGACACCAATGACATCCCCACAGCACATGTTCAGTCATTGTAATGAACATGTGCTGCCATCACAAACTCCAAACCCTGTTTGGGGTAACCCATAGTGCCCCCCATTCAGTTGATTGTCTAATACCTAGAAATTCATTCACTTAGTATCTCACCTCACATCTAGAGGACAAACAAACATCTGCGCCACCACTGGTTTCATTGTGTGTCTGATCACTGTTGATGAGCTGAAAGCAGGACCACAGACATTGGCATTCATGTTACTTGCATATTAAATGACCTGGATAAAATAATACAGTAAACACTGATGTTATACAGTCTATGTAATATATGAAGTTCTATCTGAGCAGTTCCTCAACCCTGCCGAGACTTTCAAATATCACTCTATTCTGGGCATTCACGACGTCCCCACAGCACACCTTTAGTCAGTGTTTAATTTTGGGCAACACAGAGACAACTGGTCCCCACAGGGAACGATAACATTGTGTTTGAGATGTCCCCACAAAGCCTGTTTTACTCAAGTTGTGCGAACGCAAACAGCTTGGCTTAGTTGTCTCAGATGTGTGAAAAGTCAAACACTGACAAGAGGTGTGCTGTGGGGACGTCGTGAGTGTCCACAATAAAGCGATGATAAACAAGAAAAACTATCTCTCTGAAGGTTAAAATCTCTTAAGAGTAGATGTCACAGGGGTTACCATGGATAAGGTTCAGTCATTCAGACATGTAGCCTGAATAACATTGATATTTATAGTATGATTCCTACATACCTGCAAATGAATGCCATCAGATTCATCTGTGGTTCCATTTGGTGTCTCTAGAGGTTGCGTTACTGCAGTCTTTGCACCATTGATGAGCTGAAAGCAAGAAAACAGACATTGGTATACATGTTACATGCATATTAAATGATCTGGATAAAATAAAACTAATGCTGAATGCGCAGCTGGCAGCAATTAAACAGAAACAAGAGTAAAATAACCTTAAACTAGCTTTTCCTAGTGTGATTTTGAACATTTCTAAGGAAAGTCAAGAAAGCAGGGTCCTGAAATTTGATAAGATTGCAAAGATACTTTTTTCCCACTGGGATCAATTTACCCCTGCTCAGTGCTTCTAGTGTTAAAATGAAGGTAATAGTGATTATTATTAGTGTGAGGTACAACTAAGTAAACTATTTAGCATCTAGTATAAAAAACCTCCTCACCTGTGTTCTCCATGGCCATTCTGCATCACCATAACAATAAGTCAACTCTTCACCCGCTACAACATCTCGAATTGAGAAGAGGCACAGGTGTGGTAAACCATTCACTTGCACAGTCTTCACTTTAAGATTGGGTGTTTTATGGTCATCATTTATGAGTCTCCCAAATGAGCCATCCTCTTCTGAAGCATCAATGCTGAAATGAATTATTATATAAATATATACATACATTGTGGGTTGTACACTCAAAGGTTGTCAAACAATATGGAGTTATGACTGCAGGAGGTCTACAGAACAGTTTAACCTACAGAATTAAGCAGGTTAAATATATCTTATTAAATCTAACTGCATCCAGTTGTATTCAAATTTTGCATATACCAAGTCAGCTAGATATAAATCAAGTGTACTTACCACCACATTTTTCCATTCCATTTGAAATCAAACACAAACACCTTTTCAGACTCCTTGTACTGCTTTGTACATATATCAGCTTCCTGCTGTGTCATCAATTTGCCTCTGTATTCAACCACAAAATCTCCTTTGGGTATGAATTCTTTAGCAAAAACTCCTCTGCCTTGGTAGAAACAAAAAGTTTTTTAATTATTATTTATTTTGTGGAGGAATAGTAATCAAAGTTTAATGTGTCTACTACAGTTTTCAACTGATGAAAGCAGATGGCTGCTGAATGAACAGTTTTACATCCTGTTGTAGCTACTGAATGTTCATATAAAAAATATATAATATATGGTAATCAATTTACATTACACCATGCTTTTCTGTTCTGGTATTTACAGTGGAAACTATCTGTACTAGCTGCGAGTGAGCAAGAAGCGTAGGCCTATAGGATGTACGGTGTACAAAAATGTTTCGTCAGAAAGTTTGTCATCCTGCTTACCTTTAACGATGTTAACAACTTGCATCTCCAGATAGGATTTATCTTTTTTTTGGGACACATGATGTGCTGCATCTTTCGACGGATTCAGCTTTCGTCGTGCTGTTGAGGCCTTCATTGTTTAAACGTCCTTGGACCCTATATTATGAATGTAAAACTAGTACTGAACGACCAGGTTTAAGGTGTCATTGGCCTTTGAACAATTATATATTTACAACTACCAACAAATGATTAGCTTGATTCCCGAACAAGATAACGTGGTTGGTCGCTTCTACTAACTAGAGCCAACTAATTGATTAGCAAGATCTCGCTAGCTGGCTAACACAGTTAGCCTCATCGCTAACGAGTTTGTAACAATGTTAGGTGGATAGTTTGCCAATTCACGAACACTAAATTTGAATGAATAAATTACAGATATTTGAATCATTCTAGTTCTACGTTTTTAAAAGCTTACTGTTGGAAGTTGTTGTTGAAGTTGACTAACATTAAAATCGGAAGCATGTCAATTGTAGCCTGTCTGCATGGTGTTCGGACGCTAATGCAAGCGCTGGCCCTGCGGCAGGTGTAGCACATGGCACATACAGGAAGTGATTATCTTTTTTGACTGACTGAATTTAATTGACTCCTAAAATGTTTCATTTGTTTTTATCAAATTATTCAGTTTGACTTCGGCTAATATTTATTTAAATTGTTTTCAATCAAAATAAAATATGAATAATTTGGTGAGTTGATGTCATATAATTTTGTTTCTCTCATAAAAAAATACACGTGGCTCACGAAATGCAAAAACGTTATTTAATATTGTGATTCACTCCTAAATGGTTTCTTCATTTTAATATATTGATTATGTTTGACTTAACTATGTTTGGCTACGTTTGGCTAATCTTAATCTTACAAAATATTTACAACTTGGTGAGAAAATTTCATTTCTCTTATTACATGCAGATGATCATTTTTTTCCTGCATTATGGGGACCATAAAGTGGGCGTGGCCAATTTTCAATTTGCATATCTGTGTGTGGAACGTTGGGTGCATTACCAGCAGTGAACTACAAGGGGGCGACACACGACACCCCACACACATACACACCCACTGGTTTACATGACTTTTGAGCCTAAGCTAAAAATCACATAGGCACCTTCAGAATCACTCCTGCAATCATTTAAAATGAAAATCCTTATGGGGACCTGCTTTTTGGTCCCCACAAGGTTAGAGGTCCCCATGAGGTGACTGTGTAAACAGACCGATGTCCCCACAAAGATAGGAAAACCAGAACACACACACACACACACACACACACACACACACACACACACACACAGTCCAAAGAGAAACGCTCAGTTGCAAACAAATATAAATGCCTTTACATTAGGGGTGTGAACGTTTACATTCTAACCGTGTACACGACGGAATTGTTAACCGTGACGTCATTGTCCTCGTGCGCCCACCGTCTTGTAGGCGCGCGGGCACACACACATACGCGTTCGCCTTACATGTGTTGGCCGTCATTATCGCCCTTCATTAATTTCCTGATAAATATAGCCTATTGCTTTCTACATGTCCACATTTATGAGGGTGAACAGGTGTTATAAAGTTCGGGCTACTTACGCGCGTAATTCAGTCAACCGGGTAACTTTAATCTTTAGGTTATCTTTCATCACTCTTCCGTGGCTGTTACTCGAGCCCGAGCACGGCGCCACCCCGTGTGTGTGTTTGCGATTATACACACAGTCACACACACACGCCGAGGGACAGACAGATTGGGCAGACTAGCTTTTATCATCCCCAAGTAGTTTATTAGTGATGTAAAATCAATAAATGCGTGTCTCCAGAACATATTTAAAAACTTTGAGGAAAAAAAAAGAACATTTAAAAAAATAAAATGTAAACGGTTTTCGTTTATTGATTTTTCCTAAACGGATATGATTTACTAAACGGTTAAACGTGTACACGTGCACACCCCTACTTTACATAACTTCCGTAACGTTTAATTTCAGCACCACAAGACTACAGCACGCAAATTACTAACCAAAGGTTTACTCCAACTGCTCGCTAGCAAACTGACAAATGCTAAAAGTAATAGCAGTGGTGTTGTTTAATCAGCGGCCGGACTCAACACTGTGCGTTCACGAGAACGACCTGCATGCACCCTCTCATCGCCTGTGTCTCACTAAATACATACACGGAGACGGCAGTAAAACACCCAAACACACACACGTCTTAACAGAACTGCGAGCGCGCGCAGCTCAGTTTCCAACCCATGTAGGCCTTAATGTATCCGCGCTAATGAGCACTTAAGCAGCTTAACCAGTACATAGTATGAATTACGTTAATTTAAGACTATTTTCAGTAAAGGTAATACACCACGAGAGCCCCGCGTGCAAGTAACTCACCGAGCATTTACTCTCACTGTCCGGCAGCCTGTATAATGTATCTGGCCTTACCAGTTACACAGCATGCTGACACCCGTGCAAATTATTAACTGTTCACTCTACTTGTCCGCTGGCAAAATGCAGTTAATTACTGACCAGTTAACAGCCAAACTATCACATTTTAATGCCACAGGAAGTTTACACACAAGTGGTTTGAACATATGGCCAACATTTTTCACAAAATCAGCTAAATTCATCGAAAATGATAAGCTAACCTGAAGAGGACACAGCATGACTTAACTAGCTAGTCCGGCTCAGTTTATCTAACTGACGTTAACCTTAAAACGAAAAACTGTAACCATTACAGGCAGAAAATATATTATCTGACAATTAACATTTGTAAAACATTACTTTGTCTGGATTAAATTTACCGTTTTGTTGGGGCGCCACCGTGTGCGAGACGAGTGTGCGAGGAGAAAAAATGGCGGCTTCACAGGAAAATTCTAGCTGAAAAAGACGTTGACGTACAACAAATAAACGTCCACGTCATGACGTTAGACAGGAAAACCTAATTGAAGCGCTTTCATTTGCATAAGAAAAGCAAGTCAATGTCAGGTCTATGTAGTACAGTACAATTTCAATTTGATGTAATCCACAAAAGTACATTGCCATCGCTAAAGCAGAAAACTGAGTCAGACTTATTCAAAACAGTGCGTTACTTCAACTTTTCAAAAATATACTTTTTAGAGTGTGCAGGGAGCAACGCTAGTGCTAAATAACTATTTTGCTTGTCGGCTAGTAGGGCTCGTGAGACGGCTCACCAAAAGAACGATGGGGAAGCCACTTGTCTAGCAGATTAAGACATGTTCGTAGGTACCTAGCGAAAAGTAGCCTCAACTTTCCTAGACTAAGCTACGATACTAATGCTGAAGGGTCGCTGATATCGCATAGCGTCGTTGCTAACGTGTGATGTTGTGACTGTGTGTGTAACACTGAATTACTCACTGAACAACCAGCTAACCAGCTCCGGTTACTTAGCATACAGGTTTGAGGAGAAGCTACGGGTACCGTGTACGTCCCGTAGGCCTACAGCCCATCCTCCTTTGCCAGCTATGTTGCTCTCGTAGATACGTGATAATTATATGGGATGTGAGGGAATGATAAAGGTCTCTGATTCGACGAATAAGATGTCAATATAAGTAAGAAACGATGTCATCGCCCCTTTTTTCCGCCAATGAGAAGCCGTTTTTCTCAAATGTATTAAAAAAGTATGAGAGCTCCCATTGACTTCCATTTGGCCGGCGCCCCTCCAGGGGGGAGTGGCTTATCTCAGTGATGACGAATGGCAATATATTATATTTGGTCACATTTAAGTGGTTGTTGACAGGGACTTACGGTCTCCCACACACATTTAACGCGTTAACACAGTACATTTCTTATTTAAATAGTTTGGTATATCATATTTTTGCACGTTTTTTTATTATTATTTTTATGAAAAATTCTAGGAGGGGCGGCGCCCTAGCGCCCTCTATGGACGCACCGCCACTGCTTTTAAATCTAACTATTTGTATGATCCGTGTGGTCCTTTTGCCATTGTAAATGCTATCCTTTCCCGGTTTTCTGAAACCTAGCTGCGCGCGCATCCTGAATGTTGGTAAACATGAAAGTGGTCTGTTTAGTTAGATGGTCCGCAAGTTTTTCATTTATTGGCCAAGTGGTCCTTGGTCTGAAAAAGTTTGAGAAACACTGCTTTAGAGGCTATCTTTTTGAGATGCTCTGCTAGTATGACATCATATTGTGCTATGACCTCAAGGACACCCAGGAAATGTCCATTTTAGGATCTCTTAACTTGGCATTCTTCCCCCTCAGTGCACTGTGAAAAGAGAACTGTTGGACTAACTTAATTGAATTACTTCAATTGGTAACACACCAATGAATTACGTTTTTTGAAATAAAGTTAACAAGTTAAATGAACACAATTGCTTTAAGTCACCTGTACTTAATAATTTGATTGATTTTAATTCAACGGTTTACATTAATCCAATTTAAAATAGAGGCAAGTCAACTTAAAGCCAACTCAATTATTTGCTTTACCTAAATGTGACGTCAATGTCACCAACACAGCTTTTGATCCAACACATAACAAAAAATGTTGGGCATTTATTGTAGAATCATTGATATTGACAAATGTCCATAAGTTTCAAAACCCCAGGAAAAGTTGAAAGTTTCAACAGTCAAGTGATGATACTTACGTTTTTTTTTAGCACTGTCAGATGTGATATTAAATGTACACACTTGTAGTAGACAGTGGAGGAAATTTAGGTTTTCCTGTGTACTTTGGTTATTCATTAATCAATATAACTAGTCATTGGATACTAGTTAGTATGTTCTCATGCCAGTTTGCAATTGACAAGACTAGATTGCGTTCGTGTCGGGTTGAATAGATGTTCGGGGTCAGAAAAAAGTACAGGGTAAACGTCCCTTGTGATAACTAAGTCGTTGATACTGGGTTCTTGGTTTACTACCTCCTGTAGGCAAATGTGGGAGCCATTTTGTCTGCGATGACCCTTTCGTTGTTTCTTAAGTCTCTCTTTTTCCAGGCTTTCCAAAGTATCACCAGAAGGGAAGGATGGATAAAAGTTAGCTTCAGCTCGTTTTGGCTTCTTCACTTTTTTAGCAGGGTAGCATCTGTAGTAGCTTTAGATTTCAGTGAGTTAACTGACAGCTCTGGACAGTCCCTGCAATTTGAGTCCTGTAGTTTCCCATCTTATACTTCAGTCGCTGTTTCCAGCCGTAGCAGCCATTGAAGGATCCAGGTTCTTTCAAACAAGGGTGCTTCTTGATTAAGGCCTCTGCCACAGTGCTGAAATGAACATCCTCTGGGTAAGTCTTGTATTGGTACATTTCTTCGGAAAGTCTCTTTAGGATATCAGACTTCAGTCTGGAGCTGACATTCAACATCTTTTGGCTCACTGAATTCCCCTTTTCTAGCTGCAGCTCTGTGTCATATGAAAATCGGGGAATTCAAAAGTTCACTGGCCACTGTTGTGTTCGAGAGGACACAGACTCAGGGGATGAGAGAAGTACTGTGTCATTTGATGCCACAGAATCAAGGTCATCAGACTCTAATGAACGAGAACGAGATGGTGTGGTCTCAGTGGCACTAAGTACATTTGTTTCCTGGTGGATCACCTTGATTGTCCCCAAATCTTTCAGTTGTAGAATTCAGATTGAAAAAGTCGTTACCAAAGTCCTGAACCCTGTATTGCCGTCTGACGCTGCCCTTTAACCCAAATGTAGGCTTGATCTTGCTGAGCAGGTCTTCTAGTGACTCTGGTATGCCATTTGGAAGAGTCAGTTTCTCAATGTTCCTCTCCCCCAAAATCACCTTGAGTTTCGCAGGCGTCAAACCAGCCATGGCTGTCTGAGAAAAGATAACGAGCAGTTAGTTACGTTCAACATGGTTCCCATTTAACAAAATACATTCAGAGGCCTCACCCTTTAAACATGGACATATCTTTTCAATGTGACCAGACGCATCCCTCCAATTTTGTAGTCTGCCAGTGGGTATGTATCATGTAGTTGTTCTTGCTCAACAAGTTCCACTTCCTTGCCTGTCGATGTTTTGAGATCAAAAGCTCTATAGTGTTCAACATACCATCCATTGAGCTTCTTCACAATGAAGATTAACTTGTCCAGCAGTATTGCCATTTGGATGATTTCACTCAAATCTGGCAGCCCTCCCAGTGAGCCGTGGATCAAGATCATCCCACACTTGTAGTTTAGTCCATTATATACTACACTTTTTGCCAAGCATTCACCTGAAACGCATTCAAACAAAATACATACATTTGTTTTTTGTTAGATATAATAATTACCTCATAAGGATGCAGGATTATTGGCAAATTCAAATTATATATTGTTAACACTTG
>CAEFZP010004223.1:0-74698 GCA_903064625.1 Mallotus villosus | reverse complement strand
CTGTCTAACAGCCCTGCCTAGACAGCTGCCAACAGCCTGCCTACCAGCCTGTCTAACAGCCTGTCCTAAAGCCTGTCTAACGCCTGCCTCTAACAGCCTGCTGTCTAACGCCTGCCTACCTGCCTGCTAACAGCCTGTCTAACAGCCTGCCTGCCTGTCTGTCTAACAGTCTGCCTTTCTGCCTGCCTGTTTGTCTGACACATGACCCCTTACTCTCGTCGACTGTCGAACAACCTGTCTGTCTGTCTGTTTCCTGTCTAGCTATCTGTCTACGGGCTTCCGGAATGTGCGTGTGCGTGGAGAAGGAGTGGGGGAAATCCCATGTTCCACAGACGCAGCTTTGATCCCACATCAAGAACTCTGACAATGTATGTCTCCTACTCTCTCTCCTCCCTCTCTCCTCTCCCTTCCTATCTCTTCTCCCTCGCTCTCTCTCTCTCTCCTTCCCTCTCTCTCTCTCTCTCCTCCTTCCCCCATCTCTGTCGCAGACACCCGGCTCCCAGGATGACAGTGACGATGACATTGAGAATGAAGCGGCAGACAGCAGGGAGGACGTGAGTGTGGTTTGTGATTCACTCTGAGGAGAAGAGATGTGCCAAGAACACACACGCATCCACAGATATACACACACCCACACTCCCACACATACACACACCCAGGCTAACAGAAAGGCATTATAACATACATACGCACACATTTATTTTCTATTCATGTATTTCTATGGCTGCTGGAGGCTACACAGCTTCCTGTTATACAGACATCCTGCTTCCTGTATGCCAGAGCCACATGCTCTGCTTGTGGATGTATCTGAGCGGTATGTGATGGAAGAACTCTCTTTCCTCTCGCTCTCTCCTTCGCTCTCCCTTTCTCCCTCGACCTCTTTCTCTCGCTCTCTCCTTTGCTCTCTCTCCCTCCCTCTCTCCTCCCTCCTCTCCCTCGCTCTCTTGCTCTCTCTCTCCCATCTCCCTCTCGCTTTCTCTCTCCCTTACCCGTCACTCACCCCCATCCAGCAGGATGATGACCTGGAGACTGACCTGAGCACACTGAGGTCCAACCAGAGCCGGGCCAGACCCTGGAGCAGCTGGGCCAATATGTGAGACTGTGTCCTGAACTTCACCACGACTTCCAGGTACGTGGCACTTAGGATGGGGCGGGTGGAGCTGGGTGGCAGGTAGGATGGGGCAGGTTGCTTGTAAAAAGGTCGGTACAAAAAGTTGGATTGATTTGAGTGAAGCTAACATGTAGCCTAGCGACTGTAGGTTAGCTGCTTTAATTCAATTTAGCATGTAGCCATGCTAGGCTAGCTGCAGAAGATGACCCCAACCCCTTCTATAATGTCAACAGTCCTCTGGATAAATGCATTCATAACAGCTTCTCCCTTCCCAGAACCTCACTTTTAATTCAAATTAAACCTCAAGATTAACATTCCCCACTGCCCCCAAAATAATGTGGAGCAGTAATTAAGTCCTAGGGAGCAACTACCCAGATACAGTTCTGATCCCTCCTCCTCCTGTCTACTCCTCTTACCTGACCCTCCTCCCTCCTCCTCCCTCCTCCCTCCTCCCTCCTCCCTCCTCCCTCCTCCCTCCTCCCTCCTCCCCTCCTCCCTCCTCCTCCTCCTCCCTCCTCCCTCCGCCCTCCTCCCCTCCTCCCTCCTCCCTCCTCCCTCCTCCTCCTCCCTCCTCCCTTCCCTGCGCCTCCTCCTCCCTCCTCCCTGCTCCCTCTCCTCCCTGCTCCCCCTCCCTGCTCCCCTCCTCCTCCTCCCTCCTCACGCTCCCTGCCTCCCCTCCTCCCTGCTCCTGCTCCTCACTGCTCCCTCCCTGCTCCCCCTCATCCTCCCTCCTCACTGCTCCCCTCCCTCCTCCCTGCTCCTGCTCCTCACTGGCTCCCCTCCCTGCTCCCCCTTCTCCCTCCTCCCTGCTCCCCTTCCTGCTCCTCCTCTCCCTCCTTCCCTGCTCCCCTTCCTGTGCCTCCTCCCTCCTCCTCCTCCTCCTCCTCCTCCTCCTCTCTCCTCCCTCCTCCTCTCCATCTATAACAGCAGATGGTCACCCTGCTGTGGGTTTCACTGCTTCTTCAGTGTGATGTTTTGTGTTTATTATTACAGGAGTGACTTCCTGTCTTGTAAGGGAAAGAAAGTCTGGTTGTGTTTAATTACAACCAAACACTTAATAGCTGCATTAACAGTAGAAACCACACACACACAGGAGCACACACAGGAGCACACACACACTATACACACACACATACACACAGGAGCCCTCACAGGAAGTGCAAGCTTTGTCTTCTGGTATTAAGTGGGTTCAATTAATATTCATAGGTGCTAAGTTGATGTTCAGATCTTGCAAAGCTGTCAATAGGAGTGTGCTACTGAGCTGTAATGAAGAGGCATCTTCTGTTTTTAATATCAAAGGGCCAAAAGGACTGTCTCTCTCTCTCTCTCTCTCTCTCTCTCTCATCTCTGTCATCTCTCTCTCTCTCTCTCCTCTCTCTCTCTCTCTCTATCTCTCTCTCTCTCTCTCTCCTCTCTCCCTCTCTGTCTCTCCTCTCAATCGGTCTCTCTCCCTCTCTGTGTCTTTACATCTGTATCACTCTCTCTCCCTCTTTCCCTCAGTGTGGCTGTTGCATTTGAAACCTGTTATGATGCTTTTCTTATTGTTTGATGTGAGGGTGAGATAGTGTGGGAAGGAGCGAGCATGGTTTGATGCGGGGGCGTTTGATTTGATCTGTGTTATGTAGTCTATGACTATATCAAATACACTCACTCTCTCACACACATGCTCTCTCTTTCTCTCTCTCACACACACAACGCACTCTCTCTCACACGCACTCACTCACACTCTCTCTCTCTCTCTCTCTCTCTCTCTCTCTCTCAAACACACATACACACTTGCACTTATTCTTTCATCATGGAAAAAATAGAAGAAGCATGTTTTCAAATCTGCAGTTCTCCTCCTTCTTACAGTAATACCCTAACCCTTTATGTGTGCTGAGGATTCGCTCTACGCCTCATCCCTCCCTGTCTTATTAGCACTACCCCTCATCCCTCTCATCCCTCCCGTCTCATCCCTCTCTAATCCCTCCCGTCTATTAGCACCACCTCTCATCCTCCCTGTCTCATCCCTCCTCATCCCTCCCTGTCTAATTAGCACTACCTCTCATCCCTCCCTCATCCCTCCCTCATCTCTCCCTCATCCCTCCCTGTCCAGGAGCTGGAGTCTGCTTCCGAGGCTGGATGAGAGCTCGGACGAGGAGGTTCTGCTTCACCTCGACCAAAGAAATGGAGGAGAGGGAGGTTCCTCTGTCAGTCTCTCCAGTTCCTCCTCTGGTTCTCCGGTGGAACCCCAGGGCAGAACCAGCCCAGAGGAGGAGGGAGAGGCTCGCCCAAACCAGGACCGGGACCAGCATCAGGACCAGCATCAGGACCAGCATCAGGACCAGGGCCATGGTCAGTACCTGGGCCATCTCCTTTCAGATGGTCTCGGATTATGGAATCATTAATTTTGGACACGTTTCTATTGAGGTGTGCGATACACTTGATTGTCAAAAGTAAGGTTTCACATAAGAATGGTTAAGATCCCTTACAGTTAAGATGATATGACCTTTACGTTTTTGGTGATTGTAAATCCCATGTGCATTTAAGATTGTCTCTAAAAGGTCCACAGCATTGTCTAAATAGACGATGTACGTACTGTAAACCTTTTTCCCTCCATCCTCCCCATCCGTCTTGTCCTTCTTTCCTTCCATCCGTCCACAGAGCGCCAGCGCCCCCTGGAGGCCAGGGACTTCCACAGCCGTCTTCTGGAGGGTCGGGGGCCGGGGGGGCCGGGGGGCAGCGTGGTGGAGCACCTCCTGGAGCGTCACGGCGCCTGCATCCCTCATCACGACCCCCGTCTGTACTCGGCCTCCGCCGCCCTCACCAGGTCCATCCCAGGGTTCTCTGTCCTGGGACTCCCAGACTCTGGGGCCACTGACCCCGGACACGGAGCCATGGCCACATCGCAGACCCAGAGTGTACAGAGGTGGGTCTCTGCTTTCCCTGTCGGGTCATCTCGCTCTTGTCTCGGAATCCTCGATCTCTCCTCCTTCGCCGTTCCTCATTTCTACTCCTGCATCTGTTGACTACAGTCTGACACGAGCTCGCGCTCTGAGACTCGCTCTGTCATCTCGCTCTCTTTATCTCTCTCATCTACTGATCTCTCTCTCGTCGCGCATCGCTCTCTCTACCCTCTCTCCCTATGAGGTGTGGGTGGGGAGACCATGTCTGTGTTGTACCCCTCCCTGGGGCCACGACTCAGTCCAAGCACCTCCAGATGATTGGCTGTGTGCATGTTCACTGGGCAGAGACGCCAATCACAGCTTTCCATTAGAGCCAGCTAAGAGACTATTTAATTGTGGCGTCAGGGTGGGGGCAGGAGGATGGATGGAGGGTGGGTGGGGTGGCGGGGCAGGAGGGTGGATGGAGTCGCATTGGTTGGGTAGGGGGTAGTGTGCTGTCTGTCTCAGTATGATGCCACCCATTACCTATTATACACAGTGCCCTTCTAGATCAAAGCCGTCCAAGCATGAGTTATGGAGCTCATGCTTGGAATGTTATATCGCCGAAGAAAAGCGAGGTATAGTGTCTGCGATCTACGACGAAGAGCACCCACTGAAAGAGAAAAGCAGAGAGTCAGAGAGAGCACCGCACGAGCGACGCGAGACACCGAAGCGAGAAAACCCGAAAGCGATGCCGACAGCGCGTCACCGAACCACGCAAACGCAATGCTGCGCGAAGCCCTACCAAGATCTCATATGATCCAGATCTCGCACCACCTCACACGATCCATATGAGATTCGCATCGCACACGCTCAAACATCCCTCTCTGTCAATATCTCACCCCATCCCTCTCTATACTCTCTCTCACCGCCTCCCCAGACCTCTCTCTCCTCTCTCACACCCCATCCCTCTCTCTTCCTCTCTCTCACCCCTCCCCCTCCCTCTCTCTCCCTCCCTCTCGGCCCCTCTCTCCCTGTGAAGAGCTTGTCTATTGTCACAGGTGTCACAGTTGAAATAGCAGACGTTCTGTGACTGCAGAATTGATTAAACGTCGGTGTCTGTGTTCGAAGAGGAGAATTCTGGAAGCATCTTTTTTAAAGGTGATTGTCAGGGCGGTCTGGAGATGGATAGCTGACAGTGTGAAAAATCACTGCGCTGTTCCCCTGGCCACGTTCATAAGGACCTCTCTCTGGGGATCCGCTCAGACGAACCCTGCAGACTGGAGGACGTAGATTGCCCATGTGTGTCAATTTGAGAGAGCAAGAAGGAGGGGGAGAGAGGGAGAGAAAGAGGAGGAGAGAGAGGGAGAAGGAGGGGATGGATGAGAGAAAGTAGAAGTATGAAAACAGAAGGAGGAAGAGAGGGGGGAGAGAGATGGAGAGATTTACGTAAAGGAGAAAGACAAAGTGAGAGAGGGGTTAGGAGGAGAGCGATTGTGAGAGAGAGGGAGTGAAGGAGCGGGATGGGGGGATGGAGAGAGTAGACTTGATTGGACAGGACGGTACAAAGTTACATGGTAGTTATTGTAACTTTAATGTAAAGTGTTGCTATGTAGTTACATGGTAGTTAATGTAACCTTAATGTAAAGTGTTTCTATGTAGTTACATGGTAGTTAATGTAACCTAATGTAAAGTGTTTTATGTAGTACATGGTAGTTAATGTAACCTTAATGTAAAGTGTTGCCCTATATCCTTTTGAACTGCTGTCCTGCTAAACATTCACCGTCCGACCTGACAGCCTGTCCAAACCTTGTTTCTCAGGAAAACTTTACAAGGTGCTGAAGGCGAGATTGTGTTTAATAGACTTTTATTTCTGTCATTTCACAGTTCATTGTGTCTCTTCAGTGGGGAGATAAGTCCGCCTTGCCTCGAGTTTCCGTCAATCGCGCACGCACACGTCTTATTTTAAAACTTAAAGTGCTTGACATTTGAGTTACCATTTTCCAGGTCACTTTCTTGTTTTTTTTGGTCCAGTTTTCCCCAACGGATAAGTAATTATTGTAGTTTTAGTCAAAGTAAAGGGTAAGGAAATTGCCATAAGTTTGAAGTGTGATTTTCAAAGTGTCCTCTCCACTTCCCCTGCTGTCTCCTCTTCTCACATTCAGCAGGTTGTTCTGGGAGAAGAGCAGAGGGAGGGGGGGGGTGGGTAGAGGAGGAGCAGAGGGAGGGGAGGCTGGAGAGAAGAGAGGAGGAGCAGAGGGAGGTGGGGAGGGGGTAGAGGAGGAGTAGAGGGAGGGGAGGCTGGAGAGAAGAGAGGAGGAGCAGAGGGAGGGGGGGAGGGGGTAGGAGAGGAGGAGCAGAGGGAGGGGAGGCTGGAGAGAAGAGAGGAGGAGCAGAGGGAGGGGAGGCTGGAGAGAGGAGAGGAGGAGCAGAGGAGGGGGGGGTAGAGGAGGAGAGAGGGAGGGGAGGCTGGGAGAGAGGAGAGGAGGAGCAGAGGGAGGGGAGGCTGGAGAGAGGAGAGGAGGAGCAGAGGGAGGGGAGGAGTCTGGAGAGAGGAGAGGAGGAGCAGAGGGAGGGGAGGCTGGAGAGAGGAGAGGAGGAGCAGAGGGAGGGGGGGAGGGGGGGTAGAGGAGGAGCAGAGGGAGGGAGGCTGGAGAGAGGAGAGGAGGAGCAGAGGGAGGGGAGGCTGGAGAGAGGAGAGGAGGAGCAGAGGGAGGGGAGGCTGGAGAGAAGAGAGGAGGGGCAGAGGGAGGGGAGGCTGGAGAGACGAGAGGAGGAGCAGAGGGAGGGGGGGGAGGGGGTAGAGGAGGAGCAGAGGGAGGGGAGGCTGGAGAGAGGAGAGGAGGAGCAGAGGGAGGGGAGGCTGGAGAGAGGAGAGGAGGAGCAGAGGGAGGGGAGGCTGGAGAGAGGAGAAAGGGAGAGTGACAACCACAGCAGTCTTCCGGCTTCTGAGAGGAAATCCAGGGAAATGTCCCTCTGCTTAGTGCAGAGAGAGAGATGGAGAGACAAGAGAGGAAGCAACACAAAACTATGAGAGACTGCTCGCTCATTCATGCCAATAAATCATTATTATGTTATATTATATTATACAGTCGTAAACATACTCAGCCTAGCCTATGATTTGCTCCAGTCCTGCCCTCCAGTGAGGTGTCTTGACAGGCTGAATGTCCAAACTTCCTGTCCTGACAGGAAGAAGGTGTTTGAGGACATCCAGCGTCTGCTGTATCCAGAGGACATCCTGAACAGAGAGGTGTTCGACCTGGAAGACCCCAGGTAGGTACACACACACGCACGCACACGCACACACACACGCACACACACGCAAGCACAACAAGAAACACAACGAAAAAACAAAAAAGACACAAAACAAAACAACACGAAAAACAACAAAGGAAAAGACACATGAGACATAGAAAGCAAACAGGAGAGACGAGAGGAGGAGAGAGAGAGAAGAGAGCAGAGGAGAGAGAGAGAGAGAGAGAGAAGAGAAGAGAGAGAGGAGAGAGAGAGAGACATGAGAGAGAGATGCGAGAGATCAGCTCCTCTCTAGTAGCTCTATCTCGCTCTCTCTCTACTCTATCTCTCTATCTCTCTCTCTACTCTATCATCTCGCTCTGTCTCTCTCATCTCTATCGTCTCTCTATCCTCTCTGCTCTCTCTCGCTCTCTCTCTCTCTCTCTCTCTCTCTCCAGTCCTCAGTATCCGGAGTGTTCTGACTCTCTGCGTTTCTTCTCCAAGTTTGAGAGCGGGAATACTGAGGAAGGCCGTTCAGGTCCGCAGGTACAGTTATGTTCTGACACACACACACACACACACACACACGCATGCATGCACACTGTGACTCTTTTCACTTTTGGTCTCTGTGGTCTGGAACACCACAACAAGCCTGCTGCTGCCCTGCCTCTTTACCCATCACATTCTACTGGAATATCTTACTTGTTCTTCTCCCATTGAATACTGACTCTGTATTCCTCCTTTTGTGCTCCTCTTCCTCCTCCTCGTCTATCCTCTCTTCCTCCCATCCCTCCCCCTCTCCTCCTCCCCTCCCTCAGTCATGAATACGACCTGATTCTCAACGCCGATGCCAACTGCAGCCAGCACCACCAGTGGTTTTACTTCGAGGTGAGCGGCATGGCTGCCAACGTGCCCTACCGCTTCAACATCATCAACTGTGAGAAGGGGAACAGTCAGTTCAACTACGGTGAGCAGTAAGCAGAGAGTACACGGCTGCCAAACAGCCAGCTGGCTGCTCGGGGGGGAAGAAAGCGAGGTAGAGGTCTATAGAGAGAGAGAGGAGCAGAGATGGAGGTCTATGGAGAGAGAGAGGAGCAGAGATGGAGGTCTATAGAGAGAGAGAGGAGCAGAGATGGAGGTCTATAGAGAGAGAGAGAGGAGCAGAGATGGAGGTGTATAGAGAGAGAAGGAGCAGAGATGGAGGTCTATAGAGAGAGAGAGGAGCAGAGATGGAGGTCTATAGAGAGAGAAGGAGCAGAGATGGAGGTCTATAGAGAGAGAGAGGAGCAGATATGGAGGTGTATAGAGAGAGAGAGAGGAGCAGAGATGGAGGTCTATAGAGAGAGAAGGAGCAGAGATGGAGGTCTATAGAGAGAGAGAGGAGCAGAGATGGAGGTGTATAGAGAGAGAGAGAGGAGCAGAGATGGAGGTCTATAGAGAGAGAAGGAGCAGAGATGGAGGTGTATAGAGAGAGAGAGGAGCAGAGATGGAGGTGTATAGAGAGAGAGAGAGGAGCAGAGATGGAGGTCTATAGAGAGAGAGAGGAGCAGAGATGGAGGTGTATAGAGAGAGAGAGAGAGAGAGGAGCAGAGATGGAGGTCTATAGAGAGAGAGAGGAGCAGAGATGGAGGTCTATAGAGAGAGAGAGGAGCAGAGATGGAGGTCTATAGAGAGAGAGAGGAGCAGAGATGGAGGTGTATAGAGAGAGAGAGAGGAGCAGAGATGGAGGTCTATAGAGAGAGAGAGAAGCAGAGATGGAGGTCTATAGAGAGAGAGAGAAGCAGAGATGGAGGTCTATAGAGAGAGAGGGGAGCAGAGATGGAGGTGTATAGAGAGAGAGAGGAGCAGAGATGGAGGTCTATGGAGAGAGAGAGAAGCAGAGATGGAGGTGTATAGAGAGAGAGAGAGGAGCAGAGATGGAGGTCTATAGAGAGAGAGAGGAGCAGAGATGGAGGTCTATAGAGAGAGAGAGAGGAGCAGAGATGGAGGTCTATAGAGAGAGAGAGGAGCAGAGATGGAGGTCTATAGAGAGAGAGAGGAGCAGAGATGGAGGTCTATAGAGAGAGAGAGGAGCAGAGATGGAGGTCTATAGAGAGAGAGAGAGGAGCAGAGATGGAGGTCTATAGAGAGAGAGAGAGGAGAGGAGCAGAGATGGAGGTCTGTGAAGAGGACACGAGATGAAAGGGAGGTGGGGAAGATGAGAAGCTCACACAGAGCAGGACCCTGGTGCACGGGCACTGTGCTGGATGATTGTCTCATTAGATATGATAGGCCTGGAGGACCCCCTGTAGAGCATCCTCTGATAACACACACACACTCACACACTCACACGTACACGCACTCACACATACACGCACTCACACATACACTCACACATACACACACCACATGCACACACTCACACATACACACAGTCGCACACTCACACATACGCACATACATACACACGAACACCGTTTCAAGCGTCCAGCTCTGCATGATATCCTTCTAAGAATCTTCTACTGAGCTAAACCCCTACTGAGCTAAACCCCCAATGGTCTCTTTGTGCCTGTCTGTCTGTCTGTCTGTCTGTCTGTCTGTCTGTCTGTCTGTCTGTCTGTCTGTCTGTCTGTCTGTCTGTCCGTCCGTCCGTCCGTCCGTCCGTCCGTCCGTCTGTCCGTCTGTTTGTCTGTCTGTTTGTCTGTCTGTCTCTGCCTGCCTGCCTGCCTGCCTGCCTGTCTGTCTGTCTGTCTGTCTGTCTGTCTGTCTGTCTGTCTGTCTGTCTGTCTGTCTGCCTGTCTGCCTGCCTGCCTGCCTGCCTGCCTGCCTGCCTGCCTGCCTGCTGCCTGCCTGCCTGCCTGCCTGCCTGCCTGCCTGCCTGCCTGCCTGCCCCCCCCATCTACTAACCAGCCTAGGGATGCAGCGCCTACTTACACAGCACTGTACTGTTCTGTACTGGCCTGTCTTGTTCTGTTCTGTACTGGCCTGTCTTGTTCTGTACTGTACTGGCCTGTCTTGTTCTGTTCTGTACTGGCCTGTCTTGTTCTGTTCTGTACTGGCCTGTCTTGTTCTGTACTGTACTGGCCTGTCTTGTTCTGTTCTGTACTGGCCTGTCTTGTTCTGTTCTGTACTGGCCTGTCTTGTTCTGTACTGTACTGTGCTGTCTTGTTCTGTACTGTGTAGTAATGAACTAACCCTTGTCCATTCCCCAGGGATGCAGCCTGTTCTGTATTCTGTCAGAGAGGCTCTGGAAGGACGACCTCACTGGGTCAGGACAGGCTCTGAGATCTGCTACTACAGGTGAGACCACAGCAGGTGAGACTAGACCAGGTGAGACCAGACCAGGTGAGACCAGACCAGGTGAGACTAGACCAGGTGAGACTAGACCAGGTGAGACTACACCAGGTGAGACCAGGTGAGACTAGACCAGGTGAGACTAGACCAGATGAGACTAGACCGGGTGAGACTAGACCAGGTGAGACTAGACCAGGTGAGACTAGACCAGATGAGACTAGACCAGGTGAGACTAGACCAGGTGAGACTAGACCAGGTGAGATTGACAAAGTCAGACTAGACCTGGTGACCTGAGACTACATTTTAACATTCAGTGAACAATATTCAATTACTTAATTAAACTAACTGGGTATAGCTCACTGGAAGATCAGATTGAAAGCAGATCCCTGTGACATGCTTGCGTGTAAAAAGGGCTATACAAACACATTTTGATTTGATCACCGACCTCCCCCCCGACCCCACCCCCGTATGTCACTTTGGATAAAGCATCTGCTAAAGGCACACATTATTATCATGGTTAAATGTTGTGTTTAATGTGTACAGGAACCACTTCTGCCCTGGTGGTGTTGGTAAGAAGGACGCCCTCTACACTCTGACCTTCACTGTGACCTTCAAGCACAGCGATGATGTGTGTTACCTGGCCTATCACTACCCCTACACCTACTCTGCCCTGCAGGTACTACACACTGTGTGGGCGGGTGTGTGTGTGGGTGTGTGTATGGGCTGCTGTGTGTTCCTGTGGATCCTGTTGACTGTCCCTGTCTGGGCTCCCAGTCCCACCTCCAGGGGCTGCAGAGGAGCGTGGACCCCCGGAGCATCTTCCTCAGGGCTCAGAGCGTGTGCAGCAGCCTGGGGGGGAACCCCTGTCCCCTGGTCACCATCACAGCCTGCCCAGCCTCACGCTCCTGGAGGGACATGCACCAGCTACGTAAGAGAGGGAGAGAGAGAGGGAGGGAGGGAGGGGATATTCACTCATCTCAATATGTCCCAATGTAGTTTTTCCGTCTATAATACTGATTTACAAGTTGAGAAAAGCTTGGCACCCCCATGGTTGAGGTCATTCGAGGCCTGTGATTGGACAGACACACTCAAGGCTACTGTGGGCGTGACCTGAGCTGAGCTCACATTAGCATAATCACTCAATGTACACAAAGAAGCCAAAGAGAGTACACAATATTTATTGCCGGGCAGAAGTCAATAAGCATTCTGTTTAATCATTAAACTCTTGTTTGCTTGCTGAGTCATCATATAGGATGAAATGGTTGGCTGCAGCTGCAGAGCTCCAAGCTTTGATATGAACAAATATGTTCATGATAATCACAGTATAATCTATGTGCTCTGTTTAAACAGGGTTGTGTGAAAGCTATGATGCTGTTCACCCGATGTGACGTGTTCGTGTTCGACACCCTGCGGCTGCATGGCAGAATACTCTCACTGCAGAATGAGCCTGGGGGGGGGGTGCTTGCGATGAAGACTGTTCTCTTTAAACATGCCCAGCCTCTACCCCAGCCTCTAGTCCAGCCTCTAGTCCAGCCTCTAGTCCAGCCTCTACCCCAGCCTCTTACCCAGCCTCTAGTCCAGGCTCTACCCCAGCCTCTACCCCAGCCTCTAACCCAGCCTTTACTCCTGCCTTTTACCCAAACTATTACCCAGCCTCTAGTCCAGGCTCTACCCCAGCCTCTACCCCAGCTCAAGTCCACATCAGCCTCTCACCTCGACCATCGCCCAAGCCTCCGTCCCCAGCCTCTCCTTCAGCCTCATCCCATCACCTCAGCCTCTTCTAACACACCCCATTAGTTAGATGTGCCGGTCTAGCTACATTAGGTCACTGTAATGACTTAGGCATCACAAGACTGCCGCCATCTCCTCCATCACCCTGAGAGTACACACACACACACACACACATTCAGACACACACATTCAGACACAGCCCACAGGGTCCTATGTTGGAGACTCATGACAGTGTTTTGTTATGGAGTCTATATGTTTTCCCTCTTTACCTCCCACCACCACGACTGATGGAATGTCCAGTGGAACATTCTAGAAGGTGAAAGAAAAGCTGCAAACTGATGTTTGGGGACTTTAGTACAGTTAGAGACATTCATGTCTACGATTCAGTTGTCTCTGATTTAGAGTAGAATAGAGTAGAAAAGAGTAGAGTGTACTGAAGCAGGGTAAAGTAGATCATGGTAGATCTACTCTACCCTGTGCCCCTCCTAGCTGTGCCTCCTAGCTGTGCCCCTCCTAGCTGTGCCTCCTCCTAGCTGTGCCCCTCCTAGCTGTGCCCCCTCCTAGCTGTGCCTCCTAGCTGTGCCTCCTCCTAGCTGTGCCTCCTAGCTGTGCCCCTCCTAGCTGTGCCCCTCCTAGCTGTGCCTCCTAGCTGTGCCCCCTCCTAGCTGTGCCTCCTAGCTGTGCCTCCTAGCTGTGCCCCTCCTAGCTGTGCCTCCTCCTAGCTGTGCCTCCTAGCTGTGCCCCTCCTAGCTGTGCCCCTCCTAGCTGTGCCCCTCCTAGCTGTGCCTCCTCCTAGCTGTGCCCCTCCAAGCTGTGCCCCTCCTAGCTGTGCCCCTCCTAGCTGTGCCTCCTCCTAGCTGTGCCCCTCCTAGCTGTGCCCCTCCTAGCTGTGCCCCCTCCTAGCTGTGCCTCCTAGCTGTGCCCCTCCTAGCTGTGCCCCCTCCTAGCTGTGCCTCCTCCTAGCTGTGCCCCTCCTAGCTGTGCCTCCTAGCTGTGCCCCTCCTAGCTGTGCCCCCTCCTAGCTGTGCCCCTCCAAGCTGTGCCCCTCCTAGCTGTGCCCCCTCCTAGCTGTGCCCCCTCCTAGCTGTGCCCCTCCTAGCTGTGCCTCCTCCTAGCTGTGCCCCTCCTAGCTGTGCCTCCTAGCTGTGCCCCTCCTAGCTGTGCCCCTCCTAGCTGTGCCCCCTCCTAGCTGTGCCTCCTCCTAGCTGTGCCCCTCCTAGCTGTGCCCCCTCCTAGCTGTGCCTCCTCCTAGCTGTGCCCCTCCTAGCTGTGCCCCTCCTAGCTGTGCCCCTCCTAGCTGTGCCTCCTCCTAGCTGTGCCTCCTAGCTGTGCCCCTCCTAGCTGTGCCTCCTAGCTGTGCCCCCTCCTAGCTGTGCCTCCTAGCTGTGCCCCTCCTAGCTGTGCCTCCTAGCTGTGCCCCTCCTAGCTGTGCCCCTCCTAGCTGTGCCTCCTAGCTGTGCCCCTCCTAGCTGTGCCCCTCCTAGCTGTGCCTCCTAGCTGTGCCTCCTCCTAGCTGTGCCTCCTAGCTGTGCCCCTCCTAGCTGTGCCTCCTAGCTGTGCCCCTCCTAGCTGTGCCTCCTAGCTGTGCCTCCTCCTAGCTGTGCCTCCTAGCTGTGCCCCTCCTAGCTGTGCCTCCTAGCTGTGCCTCCTCCTAGCTGTGCCTCCTAGCTGTGCCCCTCCTAGCTGTGCCCCTCCTAGCTGTGCCCCTCCTAGCTGTGCCCCTCCTAGCTGTGCCCCTCCTAGCTGTGCCCTCCAAGCTGTGCCCCTCCTAGCTGTGCCTCCTAGCTGTGCCTCCTAGCGTGCCCCTCCTAGCTGTGCCTCCTCCTAGCTGTGCCCCCTCCTAGCTGTGCCCCTCCTAGCTGTGCCTCCTCCTAGCTGTGCCCCTCCTAGCTGTGCCTCCTAGCTGTGCCCCCTCCTAGCTGTGCCCCTCCTAGCTGTGCCTCCTAGCTGTGCCCCCTCCTAGCTGTGCCCCCTCCTAGCTGTGCCTCCTCCTCACTGTGCCTCTGGACCTGACTGGCTGCTACAGAACCCAGGCCCTCATCAGTTGCAGTGGAACATTTATAATTCATGAAATTATAGACAGGGAAATTACTTTTTCTTTTTTTCATAATCTTTGCAGGGCAAATGTGTCGTGGTGATTATAAATTGGCAGAATTATTTGTACTAATTAGATGTGATTTGCATACACAGGCAGACAGATTGGTAGTAATGGCTCAGGGCTTCGTTTGTGCTTGGGTGCCTGTGTGTGTGTGTGTGTGTGTAAGCTGGAGATTCAGTCTTACTCTTAGAGCTGCCTGCCTGCTTGCCTGCCTGCCTGCCTGCCTGCCTGCCTGCCTGCCTGCCTGCCTGCCGCCAGCCAGCCAGCCAGCCAGCCAGCCAGTGTAACTGTGTATATAGTGTGTACTGTAGGACCACTGCCAGTGTCAGGAGATGTTCCACCCACCAGCAGTGTAGGAGGGAAGGCAGGAATCTTGACATTGTTGGCATACAGATGAACTATCAACAACCCCAGTCGCACAATGCCTGTCAGTAGAGTCTTACATACACAACTGTGTGTGTGCTTAAGGGGGCGAGAGTGCATGTGAATCAAGGAGAGGGAGAGAGAGAGAGGAGAGAAGTCTCCCATGACTCCAGTGTACAGAGTACCAAGCTTCTGATGGGATAACTATCCCTTTCATTCAATCTGCTGGACTCTTCCACAAGACTTGTGTCTCTCCTTTCTGTCTCCCTCTTTCTCCTCCTCTTCTTTTCCCTCTCTCCTCTCCCCTCTCCTCCTGCCTCTCCCCTCTCCTCCTGCCTCTCCCCTCCTCCTGCCTCTCCCCTCTTGCCTCTCCCCTCTCCTCCTGCCTCTCTCCTCTCCTCCTGCCTCTCTCCTCTCCTCCTGCCTCTCTCCTCTCCTCCTCCTCTTCGTCCCTCCTTCTACCTCCCACACATTATTTCCAATTTAGTCTCCGACGTCAAATAAATCTCACGCTCTTCATCGCTTGTCAGAGCTATCAAAGGTCTTTCTATTTTCCGGTAATGAGTTTTTTATTCCGTATTTGATTTCCTTCTCTCCCTCATTGTTGTGGTTTTTCTGCTCCATCTTTCATCATCATCAACAAAAGGGCACCTACCTACCTTGCTGGTTTCCGGATGTGTAGATAAAGACCAACATTTGAGATATATCTCATTTTTTCTTTTGTGAAAAGAATAAAACAAATGAAAAGAAAAGAAACAAACCAGTTATGTATTTATCTGGTGTGTTGTAAAGTGGATGGTTGTGTGGTGGAGTTCTTGTGCATGCCTGCCGAAGGCCAGCTAATCAGTTATGATCCTGGTTTCATGGCTCTGGCCTGTCAATCTGGAGAGACTAGGTTCAACGTGGGAATTTATTGCACTAGTGAAATGCCTTTTTTTCCCAAATAAATACTTTTGTGACCTTGCAATTGTGGTGGGTCTCAAAAGTATATCCTGTTGTGTGGAAGGATACCACTCTGGAGTGATCCAAGGTTCCATTCCTTAGTGCAGCTCAACACGGCGGTTAGACTTATTTCTATGCACCTTGACACTGAACACAGCACGACCTTGGTTCCTGAGCAAGACACCTGCCGAAGATCCCTTCCTTTATTGTTAGTGGCTCCAGAAATCAGATCATCTCCCAGATGAACTGGAGTACAAACACAAGCTGGAGAGTGAGAGAGAGAGAGAGAGGTGTTCTCCTTCAGCTGTGGTGTGTTTCTTTAGGTACAGATTCAGGATATCAATATTATTTTTGTAATTGTATTTTTGACGATGATGACGTAGTTAGGGCGCCAGGCGTGTGATGCTTAGGCGGCCGCCTTAACTGAAAAGTGCTGCGGGAAACCCTGTTCAGGTTGAGTTCCGTACGGGAATGTTTCACATCTGCTCGTCTGAAGTAGAAGCCGTTTCCCCTGCTGTGTGCTGGGGGGTATCCATGTCCCCTGGCTCGAGATAGAAAAGGATTTCATCTCTTTTCTCTCTCTCTATTCTCACTCCTCTTCCCCAGGTAACCGGCCCTGCATAGTGCTGACGGCACGTGTTCACCCAGGTGAGAGCAATGCCAGCTGGGTGATGAAGGGAACGCTGGAATACCTGTGCTCAGCTGACCCCGTGGCAGAGAGCCTGAGGCAGGCCTTCGTCTTCAAGATCATCCCCATGCTCAACCCTGACGGGGGTCATCAACGGGACGTGAGTCAGAACCTCCTCCCCTCCCGCCCACCACCCCACAGAACCTCCACCACTCTAAAGAACCTCCTCCCCTCCCTCCCACCACCCCACAGAACCTCCTCCCCTCCCGCCCACCATCCCACAGAACCTCCTCCCCTTGATGCTATGCTACGCTAGATAGGATGTATCTGTTGAGCCTTGCTTGATGCTATGCTACGCTAGATAGGATGTATCTGTTGAGCCTTGCTTGATGCTATGCTACGCTAGATAGGATGTATCTGTTGAGCCTTGCTTGATGCTATGCTACGCTAGATAGGATGTATCTGTTGAGCCTTGCTTGATGCTATGCTACGCTAGATAGGATGTATCTGTTAAGCCCTGCTGTGCTACGCCAGGCTAGAAGCAGAGAGAGGAAATGAAGAACATTTATTTTACATACCGATACAGCAAATTGATTAAGAAGCACCTTTAAAGGGGATGTGTCCTTTCAGTGTTCTTTAGGAAGAACCGTCCTAACTCATATATATGATAATACAGATGGCATACATCACATGGTGGATGGGACATAGCCCTTTAAAATGGAAATTGCGATTCGATGTGATGAAAAGGTCAGTAAAGATTTGATAGTATTCCCAGGCCTTGGATGAGGAAGCAGGAGTCAGATCACAGGTCCTGGTTCTGGCTCCTGGTCCTGGTTTCCCCCTCCTGGTTTTGGTTCTGGCTCCCCAGAGTTTAACTGTAAAGGTATTTGGTACAGTTCCAATTCCCCTTTGCCCAATATTTTACACACTACATTTTATTGATCTAACAGGCGCTTTTATCTGAAGTGACATACAAATAGAGCAGAGTTCTGAAACCAGTATTTCTGTGGTCAGAGTCAAGGAACAGCCTGTATTCATCAGACACAGGGCAGAGTAACACCATCTCAGCTATCAGACACAGGGCAGAGTAACACCATCTCAGCTATCAGACACAGGGCAGAGTAACACCATCTCAGCTATCAGACACAGGGCAGAGTAACACCATCTCAGCTATCAGACACAGGGCAGAGTAACACCATCTCAGCTATCAGACACAGGGCAGAGTAACACCATCTCAGCTATCAGACACAGGGCAGAGTAACACCATCTCAGCTATCAGACACAGGGCAGAGTAACACCATCTCAGCTATCAGACACAGGGCAGAGTAACACCATCTCAGCTATCAGACACAGGGCAGAGTAACACCATCTCAGCTATCAGACACAGGGCAGAGTAACACCATCTCAGCTATCAGACACAGGGCAGAGTAACACCATCTCAGCTATCAGACACAGGGCAGAGTAACACCATCTCAGCTATCAGACACAGGGCAGAGTAACACCATCTCAGCTATCAGACACAGGGCAGAGTAACACCATCTCAGCTATCAGACACAGGGCAGAGTAACACCATCTCAGCTATCAGACACAGGGCAGAGTAACACCATCTCAGCTATCAGACACAGGGCAGAGTAACACCATCTCAGCTATCAGACACAGGGCAGAGTAACACCATCTCAGCTATCAGACAGGGCAGAGTAACACCATCTCAGCTATCAGACACAGGGCAGAGTAACACCATCTCAGCTATCAAACACAGGAGGAAAAACAGTTACATACTCGAACAGGAAGACTAGACCACACATCAGTCAACTTTATTATTCTACACACATCTTTGATATTTGACTATTTGTGTCGTCATTTAATCCGTTCTCTTAATCACCCCTGAAATGACATTATTTTCTCTCTGGGATGAATTAAGACTCTCGACATGGCGTGGTATTGTTCTGAACGTAATTAGCCATTTAAGTCTCGATTATAGTTTCACAGCAGTATGCCTGGCTGATAAAACACGTTCCTGTCACTAATAAATCATTTGAAGAAACTTAAGAAAACATGTTCTGTTTCACATGTTAAAGCTCAGAGAGACAGAGGTTCGAAACCCCGAATATTATTATCCGGTTTTTCTGAGAACTGTAAAATCCTGTCTGCGAACCGGCCTGTTAGTCACACACACACACACACACAAACACACACACAAACACACACACAGTTAGTGTAGACCCACAGCTGGGCTCTGTGCTTTGAAGTTCTGCGTTGGGTTTGGATTGGCAAGGAAAACTTCATTAGGTTGAGTCACAGTTTAAATCAGCTCTGTCTCTGTGTGTCTGTCTCTCTGTGTCTCTGTCTGTCTCTCTCTCTCTGTTTGTATCTCTCTCCCCTCCCCTCCTCATCAGTGGGCAGCTGGAGGGCCTGGGGTGGTTGGCTGCACGGGTGTGTAGAATGGTAATTGGCGGCGGTCGGCTTGTGACATTTGTTCAAACATCGCAGGTGTTAAATCCTATCAGCTAAACAGGAACTCCCAGTCCTCTGTTCTGTCATATTCATCTAAAACCACCCATGCACCACCAGCATGAGACACACAGGGAGAGAGGGGGAGAGAGAGAGAGAGAGACAGGGAGAGAGGGGGAGGAGAGACACAGGGAGGGAGAGAGAGAGAGAGAGACAGAGAGGGAGGGGGAGAGAGACACAGGGAGGGAGAGAGAGAGAGAGAGAGACGGAGAGAAGAAGAGACGGAGGGAGGGATGGAGGGAGGGAAGAGATTGAGTGAGCTAGAGAGAGAGAGAGAGAAACAGGGAGAGAGAAGAGACAGGGAGGGAGGGAGGGAGGGCATTTTTCCCAGGTGAACAACTTCAGTTAGCTGTAACCTAAGTGGAATGTCCGTCATATTATGTTCTTCACATCTTGCATTGATAACCTCATACACACACATACATGCTTTACACAAACCACACACACCACACATACAGTATCTGTACAGCCACGCACATAGATACAGAAACCACACACTGTTTATGAGGGACATATATCAGATGCATAAATAAAACACACAACGCAACAAATAACAAGCCCCTGTCTCTTCTACAAGCCCAGCATCTGGTAATGATGGCAAAGCAAAGACTGAGATTACAGCTGGCCTCGTAAATATGACCTCAGGGCTCCAGGACTGGCCATGAGTCAGTGTCAGGCTGACTGATGGATGGATGGATGGAGAGGGGGGGAGATAGGGGGATGGATGGAGAGGGGGGATAGGGAGGGAAGGATGGAGAGGGGGGAAATAGGGAGGGAAGGATGGAGAGGGGGGAAACTAGGGAGGGAAGGATGGAGAGGGGGGAAACTAGGGAGGGAAGGATGGAGAGGGGGGAAATAGGGAGGGAAGGATGGAGAGGGGGGAAATAGGGAGGGAAGGATGGAGAGGGGGGAGGGAAATAGGGAGGGAAGGATGGAGAGGGGGGAAATAGGGAGGGAAGGATGGAGAGGGGGGAAATAGGGAGGGAAGGATGGGAGCGGGGGGAAATAGGGAGGGAAGGATGGAGAGGGGGGAGGGAAATAGGGAGGGAAGGATGGAGAGGGGGGAAATAGGGAGGGAAGGATGGAGAGGGGGGAAATAGGGAGGGAAGGATGGAGAGGGGGGAAATAGGGACGGAAGGATGGAGAGGGGGGAAATAGGGAGGGAAGGATGGAGAGGGGGGAAGGGAAATAGGGAGGGAAGGATGGAGAGGGGGGAGGGAAATAGGGAGGGAAGGATGGAGAGGGGGGAAAATAGGGACGGAAGGATGGAGAGGGGGGAAATAGGGACGGAAGGATGGAGAGGGGGGGAAATAGGGAGGGAAGGATGGAGAGGGGGGGAAATAGGGAGGGAAGGATGGAGAGGGGGGGAAATAGGGAGGGAAGGATGGAGAGGGGGAGGGAAATAGGGAGGGAAGGAAGGGTTTATCATCCTACTACACTGCTTACCTCAGACCTTGCTATGTAACACACACACACATCCGCTTTCTCCTCCGTCACAAGGTTGTCCACTCACACACACACACTCACACAACACACACACACACACACACACTCCCTCCCTGTCTCTGTCCTTCTATTCATCCCTCTCTCTCTCTTTGCCTCTTTCTGTCTCCCTCTCTCTTACATACCGTGTTACCATCATGATTTACAGATAAGCTTGTTCACTGAACAAGTACATCCATGGACATTTAGAGAGAGATCTCTCCATCTTGTCATTGTGCTGTTTTCATGTGATTGTCTGTGGAGGTTCTGACATTGAGCTTCTCTGTGTGTGGTGTGGGAGGGAGAGAGAGGGAGAGGTGTGTGTGTGTGTGGGAGGGAGAGAGAGGGAGAGGTGTGTGTGTGTGTGTGGGGAGGGAGAGAGAGGGAGAGGTGTGTGGTGTGTGTGGGAGGGAGAGAGAGAGAGGGAGAGGTGTGTTTGTGTGAGAGTATCAGTCACGATTAATGACGTTTCATACTCTCTGAAGGGTATGGAGACACATCAACACTGATCCAATCTTGTACCGCCTTACTGTCCACTTCCTGTCTGTCTGTCTGTGTGTGTGTGTGTGTGTGTGTGTGTGTGTGTGTGTGGGCGTGGGCGTGGGCAAGAGCTGCAGGTTGGGAGACACTCTGACCCGGTTGTCTAGCCATCAAAATTGAGCAATCAACTTTGAGGACAACATTTTCACTTTCATTTCATATATCCCACGCACTGGCAGGTGCCATGGTAACGAGATAATCAGTGTTATTCACTTCACCTGTCAGTGGTCTTAATGTTATGGCTGATCGGTGTATATACATTCATATAGCTCCCCCCCCCCTCCCCCCCCTGGTCCAGAGAAGCTTCCACACTCCAGTGTTTAATGACCCTGACATCCATCTGCTGTAATGAGATGTCTGTTTGACTCACTGGCTCGTTTAGCATATTTTTAGCAGCCATTGTTTTGATGAATGACTCTGATTTGAGCCATGGGCCCAGAGCATGGTCTGGGCCAATGGTAGCCAGGGTGGGAAAAATATGTCCACGGCCATTTTAGATATATACACAGAGCTAAAGGCCGTCGTACTCAGTAACTGCTTTGAAACGCCGCCGCACTTCGTGAAGAAATAAATCCATTCAGTGTTTCGTTTCTAGTCATTATGGAAATATATTCCTGTGAACAAACCCAAACGTGAATGCATGTCACAACATGGCTAGAAGCGGCTGTGTACTTGAGTAAAGCAGGGACTGGAAGTGTCTGTATTCATGCTGTATTCTCCAAGCTTGAGGGTTGAGACAGGCCACCACTCCTCACTGTCTCCCTCTCTCTACATCCATCCTGCTCTCTTTCTCTAGCTAGCTCTCCCTCTCCTGCTCCCTCCCTATATCTCTCGCTCTCCATAGCCTGCAGCTATGATTAAGCACGGACTCATATTCAAACCCAAACAGTGATCTTCCATCTCCCTGGCACACACACTCACGCACACTTTCTCTCTCCCACACGCTCGCTTTCTCTCTCTGTCTCTCTGTCTCTCTTTCTCTCTCTCTCACACACACACGCACGCACACACACACACACCACACACACACACCACACACACACACACACACACACACACACACACACACACACACACACACACACCACACACACACACACACACACACACACACACATTCAAACAGGTGATGAAGCTTTGAGAAAGAGGAGAGAAAGAGACACACAGAGCGAGCGTCTACGACCAATCAGAGCACGGGTGTTTCACTCCTCCTGAACGGTAGCCTATCGGCAGGTGGCGCAGGAAGGAAGATCCCGCCCCCCCTGTGCAGACAGGTCTGGTAAGATCCTCTGTAGTGAGAACAGAGTGTGACGGGGGCACTAAGAACAGGAGACAGTTCATAGCTGTACACTGTCAGCACGTACATCTCTATTTGGCAGTAAATCTTGATAGAGCTGTCACCTTTCACTAACATCATGGCCTGTGTCCTTGTCCCAGATCTCTGTAAAGCGCATCCTTCCGACCAGTTATGAAACCATCCATGAATGTTACCACCTCTGTGAATTGATGAGCACTATAAACCTTAACCATAAAGCTTGGAATATTCATGCCTCACGCGTCCATGTTGGTACCTGTGTGTTTTTTGTGTGTTTTTTTTACAATTGTGAGGTACAGTGTGTGTGTGTGTGTGTGTGATTTTTGTGTTGGGGTTGTGGGTGTGGGAAGTATGTATGTATGGGGGGCGGAGAGTGTGAGGTGTGTCGTTTGGAATCTGATCCATCAACGATGTACATGCCAGTCACCATGGTAATGGAACATGTGAACGGTGTGACCTCTGTGATGTTCAGCGCTCCGTGTGGAACAGCCATGTGGAGCAGGGCGTGTGTCATGGGTGTCGCGTCCCCCAGACAGGGCTGTGATTGGTGGGACGGCAGGTGATGTATGACCCTGGAACACACATCGCCCTGCTTCTCCTGGGACCTCCGTCTGACAGCTAAAGAGCTGGCAATACACTGCACTACACACACACACACACACACACTGCAATACACACACACACACACACACTGCAGTACACACCACAGTACACACAACACACACACACACACACACACAAACACACACACTGACCAACACACACACACACACCCACACACCACCCACCACACACACTGGCTGGCTGACAGGCTGATTGGCTAGCGGCTGTCTGGTTAGTTTACCTGGAGGCAGGCGGCTTTCACAGCTCCACACACTGGGACACGTCCCCAGACATGCACACGCACAGCACACACACACACACACACACATACACACACACACACACACACACACACACACACACACACACACACACACACACACACTGTGACTGACTCCTTTGGATCCTGAACTGTAGCTAAAGTGTTTTAAATTCTTCCATGGTGTTCATCTGGTTCACAAGCAATCCTTAGGACCCGTCTACGTGTAGTGATTTCATATAACATGTTAACAGATGTGTACGTATTCACTCTATCTCTCTTTCCACCCTTTCTCCCTCCCTCCCTCCCTCCCCCTCTCTTCCCCTCCCTCTCCCTCCAGTCACCGCTGTGCTCTGAATGGAGCAGACCTGAACAGGCAGTGGTTGAAGCCAGACTCTGTCCTCAGCCCCACCATCTACCACACCAAGGGGCTCCTGCACTACCTCAACAGCATAGGAAGGACCCCCATGGTGAGGGGGGCGGGGGGACGGCATGTTTACATGGACATGAGACACTGTCCTCTGGACACACAACTGGTGCTCCATCAACCCCTACTCAGGACGGTCAGGTGGCTGAGCGGTTAGGGAATCGGGCTAGTAATCCAAAGGTTGCCGGTTCGATTCCCATGCCTTGCCCAAATGACGTTGTGTCCTTGGGCAAGGCGCTTCACCCTACTTGCCTCGGGGAGGAAGTCCCTGTACTTACTGTAAGTCGCTCTGGATAAGAGCGTCTGCTGAATGACTAAATGCAATGTACTGAATATGTAGATGGATCTCTGGATGTGTAACATGCTATGTCTGTCAGAGCCATGATGGCTTCTTGCCTTTCCTGTCGTGGCGTCATCGAGTACAGCCTGACCAGCACAGACAACAAGAATGTTTTCGTTTGTCTCTGTCTGATGTCTAATGAAATGTAATTACCTGGCGAGCAACAGTTGGATGGAGCAATTAGCTGATGTTACAAATGAATTGGATTTTCAATTACTGCTCAATGTACATGCACACTGTGTGTCTTCCATCCCAAAACAAAAACTATTGTTTCAGATATGTAATTTGCTGATAGAAACAGACTTCCTCCTAATTGGTTGAGAGCGTAACCTTGTCCCTGTTCATGTGTTGACTCTCCTGGTGTCTCTGAGTAACACCACACACATCCTAGGGCACAGAGGAGGAAGTAAAGCACTTTGAAGCAGTAATGATGAAGAGGGCTCAGACTAGCAACTGTTTATTCTTCCTGATTGTGCCTGATCCTAATCTCTCCACATCCTTCCTCTCTTCCTGCTCTCTCCTTCCTTTATCCTCACTGTCATCCTCCTTTCTTTCCTCTTTCCCTTCCTTTGCTTTTTCTCCCTCCTTCTTTTTCCTCCCTCCCTCGTCTACCTCCCCCTTCCACCCCCCCCATGCATCCTCCCCTCCTGTCCCCAACCCCCACCCCCCCCGCATCCCCTTCCCTCCGTCCCATCCCTCACCCCTCCACCCCCCCCTGCACCCCCTCCCTCCTGTCCCCTCCCTCCTGTCCCCTCCCTGTCCCCTCCCTCCTGTCCCCTCCCTCCTGTCCCCTCCCTACCTCTGCTCTGCAGGTGTTCTGTGACTACCACGGCCACTCCAGGAAGAAGAATGTGTTTCTGTACGGCTGCAGTATTAAGGAGACCCTATGGCAGTCTGGAGCCACAGTCAACACAGCGTCTCTCAAAGAAGACCCAGGATACAGGGTAACTACTGACACGCTACTGACCCAGGATACAGGGTAACTACTGACACGCTACTGACCCAGGATACAGGGTAACTACTGACACGCTACTGACCCAGGATACAGGGTAACTACTGACACGCTACTGACCCAGGATACAGGGTAACTACTGACACGCTACTGACCCAGGATACAGGGTAACTACTGACACCCTACTGACCCAGGATACAGGGTAACTACTGACACGCTACTGACCCAGGATACAGGGTAACTACTGACACCCTACTGACCCAGGATACAGGGTAACTACTGACACGCTACTGACCCAGGATACAGGGTAACTACTGACATGCTACTGACCCAGGATACAGGGTAACTACTGACACCCTACTGACCCAGGATACAGGGTAACTACTGACACCCTCTGATGCGCTTCCTGTTCCTGCTTGTCCAGACCATCCCTAAGACCCTGGACCGCATCGCTCCGGCCTTCTCCTTCAACAGCTGTAACTACCACATCGAGAAGTCGCGCTGCGCCACAGCACGCGTGGTGGTGTGGAGGGAGATCGGCGTGCTGCGCAGCTACACCATGGAGAGCACATACAACGGCTGTGACCAGGGCATTTACAAGGTACACACACGGAGATATGCACACACATGCACACACACGTGCACGGAGAAGTACAGCAAGACCAGGGCTGCGTTTCCGGAAAGCGTCGTAAGCCTAAGTTAATCGTAGAATCCATCGTAGGACGAACCTTGAAAGCGCCTTACGAGCATGTTTGGGAAACGCACGTAAGAGATATCGATGGTTTCATTTTTTGCTCGATCATTGCTACGATCCATCGTTATGGGGAACCGCAGCCCTGATGCGTGTGTTCCCTGCAGTCCTGTAGTCCCTGCAGTCCTGTGCAGTAGCCTGAATGTTCCCCCATTAGAAGCTCTGCAGTGATGTCCTCAGAGTGGACCCAGAGAAGAGACGTCAGTCTGGGGGGGGTGAGGGGGGGGGCACACTTAATTGGTTCCAGTTAGTGGTCCTGTGTGAGTCACAGGGCCCAGCTGGTGACAAGAAGTTTAATTACATAACTAAATCACAGACTGGAATTACAACTATAGTGCTACTGCAGGGTTATCAGTACGCGTGTGTTGAGTGTGTGTGTATGGTCTGTGTGTTAGCATCGGGGGTGTCTTAGTGGAGGTGTGAGGTGTGTGTGTGTGTGCGTGTGTGAGGTGTGTGTGTGCTGTGATAGCCTCTTGCTGCCACCTCACAATCTTCAAACGACAGGAATTTCCATCACAAAGACGGTTCCTCTAATCACCGCGGCAACGTCGTCTCCCGCGGAGACATGCTGCTGACTAATGGATATTTCTTTTTTCTTTTTTCTCTCCGTTCCTCTTTTCACCCCGTATTAATCCGGTCCTGTTTTTCATAAGGACGCGCTTGAATGAAGAGGCTGCGGTTGAGATAAATGAACCTGAAACACGTTGGAGGAGAGTTCTGGAGGGTTCTGGAGGGCCTTGTCCTCCAGCACAGTCAATGTGACAATTATATGAGGACAATCGGGGGGGTCAACCTGTTCTCCAGGGGCGTAAAGAGAACCCAGTACAGCGCAGACGTGTGCTTCTATCATTCACATTCTGGTGAATATTCTAGAGCTAGTTGCCATTACAAATACAATCGTGACTAAAATATTATTGATCTAAATGATATCTGTAATTTTTTGGGGGGGGTATTAGCTAGCTATAACTTACCTTTCTTGCACTTTCTAACTACGCAGTAGCTACACTCTGAGGTGATTCAACCAGCTTCTGTATTGCTCACTGGTCACTCGCACGCTGTGTTTATGTGTGATATTCCCTGCCATAAAGTCAACATGTCTGCGTATCGCCAACCTGTTGCTGAATGAATATGGTAAATATATTGTAAAATATACGATTACAGGTAAGAACGATATGTAAATGTATCCCCCCCAAACCCCCCCGTAATTCTCACACTGAGCACCGTGTTTGAGTAGCCCTGTTACACTGCTCTCCTCCCAGCGTTCTCACACTGAGCACCGTGTTTGACTAGCCCTGTTACACTGCTCTCCTCCCACGTTCTCACACTGAGCACCGTGTTTGAGTAGCCCTGTTACACTGCTCTCCTCCCAGCGTTCTCACACTGAGCACTGTGTTTGAGTAGCCCTGTTACACTGCTCTCCTCCCAGCGTTCTCACACTGAGCACCGTGTTTGAGTAGCCCTGTTACAACTGCTCTCCTCCCAGCGTTCTCACACTGAGCACCGTGTTTGAGTAGCCCTGTTACACTGCTCTCCTCCCAGCGTTCTCACACTGAGCACCGTGTTTGAGTAGCCCTGTTACACTGCTCTCCTCCCAGCGTTCTCACACTGAGCACCGTGTTTGAGTAGCCCTGTTACACTGCTCTCCTCCCAGCGTTCTCACACTGAGCACCGTGTTTGAGTAGCCCGTTCACTGTCTCCTCCCCGTCTCACACTGAGCACGTGTGGTAGCCCTGTTACACTCTCTCCCAGCGTTCTCACACTGAGCACCGTGTTTGAGTAGCCCTGTTACACTGCTCTCCTCCCAGCGTTCTCACACTGAGCACCGTGTTTGAGTAGCCCTGTTACACTGCTCTCCTCCCAGCGTGTCTCGTTCAGTCTGCAAGGCAGAACATTCAGTGGCACTGCCGTCATTTTAGATTTTTATTGATTTGGAGCTTAATCAACATTGACTGACCACTCTTTGAATGATCTCAGCTGCCATCAGCTGCTCTTACACTCTCTCTCACACACACACACACACACACACTCACACACGCACACACACACACTCACGCGCACACACACTCTTATCCCAGTGCGACCAGCAGCATCCAGCAGGAGTGAGAACTGGCACAGGACCAGCCCCCCAGCAACATTAATTGATTTTGAAATAATCATTCGAATGTCTGGTACTGTTTATCACATGATAAATGTTTGTTATGAACACTTTGGCTCAAGGCCAAATTTACTTTGCTACTTTTTACTTACTTAAAATAGAACAAAGAAAGAGTGTGTGGAGACAGGGAGGAGATGGATCTCTCTCTCTCTCTCTCCCTCCCTCTCTCTCTCCCTCTCTCTCTCTCTCTCTCTCTCTCTCTCTCTCTCTCAACATACATTTGTCAATCGACCCCCCCCCAACTCCAGCTGTATGACAATCCCTCAATTTAATGAAGAAGAATGAGTGTATTTCCATGTTTAGGATCCTGGTGTGACTGTATCTGGCTGACAGTGTAGCTCCTGTACTGTAGAACTGTGTGTTCATGTGTAATCACACACACACACTCTCACACACACACACACACACACACACACACACACAAACACACACTCTCCACCAGCACTGTCTAAATGTCAGTCTCCAACGTGCCAATCAGAGCGAGCGATGGTACGATGGTAATTGCATGAAATGTCTTCGTGCCAAAACATCTGACATTTGAGAAGAGTCAGTGACAAGGTGCATGCTAGTCAGCATCTGGATGTGTGTGTGTGTGTAGTCTCTGCAGAGCAAACATGGTCAGCATTGATCAGAGCAAACAGAAAGGTTGCATGCTGCATGTCAAAGTGCTCGAGGTCTACATTATTGAACAGCGATACCTCCTCCCTCTCTACCCCCTTTCTCTCTCCATCCTTCTCACATCTCCATCCATCTTCCCTCCCTCTCCCTTCGTGTGTGTGTGTGTGTGTGAGCAGGGCCTGCAGACAGGCACAAGAGAGCTCCAGGAGATGGGCTTGAAGTTCTGCCAGAGCCTGCTGTCCCTCCGCAGAAACACCTCTTCCAGACTGCTCTCCTCCGACCACGCCGCTATCCTGGACCTGGACCACAGCTCCCTCGACCACAAGTCCCACAAGTCAGTGTGTGTGTGTGTCACTGTGTCGTTTAGAGTCAGTGTGTGTGTGTGCCACTGTGTCGTTTTAGAGTCAGCGTGTGTGTGTGCCACTGTGTCGTTTTAGAGTCAGTGTGTGTGTGTGTGTGCCACTGTGTCGTTTTAGAGTCAGTGTGTGTGTGTGTGTGCCACTGTGTCGTTTTAGAGTCAGTGTGTGTGTGTGTGTGCCACTGTGTCGTTTTAGAGTCAGTGTGTAGTGTGTGGTGTTTTAGACACAATGTGCAGTTTGCATTGTGGTGTAGCTATTTAGGTGTTCCTACACACCAATCACGTTTACACGCTGTGTGTCCAACATTATACACTGATGATCATTCGCTTGATTAGCTGTGCTTGCTCTCAGAAAGGCGCCCTGTTGTGATCTCACACATATATATCACTATTTAGTGTTATTCTCCACCTTATATAGTCCATAGACCGATGATGTAGGACTGCGTGCAGCGTGGCCAACAGATTTTCGTAGGCAGGCGCGGAGGAAGGGCACATTTACATTTAAGTCATTTATCCAGAGTGACTTACAGTAAGTACAGGGACATTCCCCCCAAAGCAAGTAGGGTGAAGTGCCTTGCCCAAGGACACAACGACATTTGGCACGGCCGGGAATCGATCTGGCAATTTTCAGGTTACTAGCCCGATTCCCTAACCGCTCAGCTACCTGACTCCCGGGTAGGACTGGAAGGGCATTTATTCAACCAAAAGCAGCAAGCAGGAACTAGTTTGGAAGTAATTCAGTGTTTTTCATCAAACATACAGAGGTACAGTATGGCTTCTGTTCTGCTGAAGGGATCGAAACACACTTATAAATAGTGCATACAGAAAGTAGATCTGAATATCAAGGAAACTAGATTTTGGAATTTCCTTGGAAGAAAAAAAAAGTATATGATTAATCTCTCCACACTTTCTCAATCTCTTTTTTCTCTCATTCAATCTCTTCATTCTAACTTCATTTCCCCCACTCTCGGGCTCTTTGTAGATAACTAATTAAGCATCTTTCAGCGAGGATCAAACACTGTTTGGGCTAACATGAGGGAATACTGTAGCTGTGATATTTCACTCTCAAGTTCAAGCAACCGTGGACTATTTGAAATGTTATTGCACATTGCAATATTTAGAACAGTTTGTCAGACTTTCCTAAAGGAGCTTTGCCCAGCAGGAGATGAGACATCAGCACGTCTCTCAGGCGCTGCTCCTCATGGCTCCTCTCAGGCGCTGCTCCTCATGGCTCCTCTCAGGCGCTGCTCCTCATGGCTCCTCTCAGACCTAGTGCCTGTCAACATGATTGCATTTAGGCTGATGTGTAAGTGACAGAGTTGGCAGAAGGACACACGTAGAAGTAGAAGTACAGATAACCGTAATAAGGGTGTAATAACAGTGTAACAACAGTGTAATAACAGTGTAATAACAACATACTTGTGATGACAGTGTTATTACCACATTGTAGATACATAAGAACTATGTCAGTAATTACATGTGAAATTTGGGAAGAGGTTGGGCTTCCAGAGTAACATTCGTCTTTTTCGCAAACACAAACATCAACTGCCCCTTTACAACATCCACTTAAACTTTAGTTATAACCTATACCGCTAACACTTAATACCATTTAATAAAACAAGTAAAGATGGGTTACACTCACTCCTCAGGTTATGTGTATAGGCCACCTGCACTGGAAAAATGTTAGCTTTTTGTTGGCGTAGCGGTAGTGTCTGCGCTTAAGGAGTCAGAGGTGGCGGGTTCGAACCCAGGTGAGGGCGAACATCGGTCATGTACCACAGATGGGGGCGTGGCCAAGTCTGTTACACTATTGGTCACATGGTCGTTAATGTAACTTGTTGCTATGTAACCTCAATGAAAAGTGTTGCTCCACTTTTTTCCCAAAAAGTTTGATCACGACTTGGGTGACACTGAAGGCTCAGATTTTCCAAAGCGAAGCTTCTCTCAGGTTTATCAAGATCATCTTTCCATTGGAAGCTAATAACTATTTAGGAATTAATTACGCTGGTGAGTGAATGGCGCCGAATAAATCAATAAGCCCTCACGATCACGGTGCATGACGGGGGAACAGCAGCTCTGATTGAGGTTCTACGAGTAATTATCTCTGCTGCCGGGTGACACATTCCAGGGAGCTGGGATGAGATGAGAGAGGAAGGACAGATTTAATGCTTACCTGGCTTCACATTAGTAACCACTCACGGTCATTAGATGATTGTCATTTTTTCTTCTTATTCTTTCTTCTTGTGCTGAGACCTTTTCATCTTGTTCTTAAGGTCCTTCTATAGCAGGGGTGTCCTGTGTCAAATCCAATCAAGTAAGGCTTTTGTGTTGTCCTTTTTTACAAGCAAGAGGGCTTCTCAGAGGCCCACAGATCAGCACCCATAACCACCCTGCACGTAATATTTCGCCTTGCTCTCTATTTTCATTTTTTGTACGAGAGTGTTCAGGGTGGAAAGTCCAAACAGACATTGTGAATCGTAATTGCAATACCAGTCGCTGCGGAGGTTACAATACAAACCAAATGTGCTCTTATCAAAGTGGCTGATTAAATCATGTTTTCTATTAAACAGTAGTAAAGTAGAGAATGTTCTCTTGTAGAGTCTGCGACTGGCAGACTCGGAACATTGTCAAGAGCGTTCCTTTACAAATGAAATAGTTCTTGTTTGGGTCTTATTTTCACCTGGTGCTTCCTGATTAAAACACTCGAACTAAATACTATATTTATCACTCTCAGGCAAGCTGTGGTACGTTTAAATCCCTTTTCTCTCGTCAAAAGAGAAAATTAACTTGTTAGCCAACTATCAGTCCTGCCAACTCTTGTTTTGGTACTCTGTGGAGAAAAATTGTGTTTTGGATCTGTGGTCAAATCAAATATGAAATCATTTGTATAGATCATAGCTCTTTCTACAAGCTAAGGGCTTTAAAGATTAGCACCTATAACCAATCTAACAACTTCACTACAACCCAACACTCTCAAACCAACACTAAGACATCATAACAGTATTTCAGTCATGACTGATAAGGGAAGCAAGTAAATATGATTAGGAAGACATCTGCATCTAGAGTTGTCCGAGCGAGGCATTTGAGACAGAGTTGTCCAAGCGAGGCTTTGAGACAGAGTTGTCCAAGCGAGGCATTGAGACAGAGTTGTCCAAGCGAGGCTTTGAGACAGAGTTGTCCAGCGAGGCTTTGAGACAGAGTCCGAGGCTTTGAGACAGAGTGGTCCAGAGCGAGGCTTTGAGACAGAGTTGTCCGAGCGAGGCTTTGAGACAGAGTTGTCCGAGCGAGGCTTTGAGACAGAGTGGTCCGAGCGAGGCTTTGAGACAGAGTTGTCGGATTGTCCAAGCGAGGCTTTGAGACAGGGTTGTCCAAGCGAGGCATTGAGACAGAGTGGTCCGAGCGAGGCTTTGAGACAGGGTTTGTCCAAGCGAGGCTTTGAGACAGGGTTGTCCAAGCGAGGCTTTGAGACAGAGTTGTCCGAGCGAGGCTTTGAGACAGAGTTGTCTGAGCAAGCAGCTGTTCAGCCACTGGTTACATGATGAGATTGTAATGGATGTCCTGTACTCATCAGCATGGTAACAGTAACATGGTAACAGTCCCCATGGTAACAGTCCCCAGACCATCACCAGTGTCGACCGGAGCCCCCTCCTTAGTATCAAAAAATGCTTTCTGGTCAAAAGTTGTGGATGGGATCTTTTTCATTATGATATATACATGTTGTGGCTCCCTCAAATGCTGGAAGTGAAACTTGAACACATACTATTTTTCTTTTTATTCACAACCCCTCCCTTTGACACGTTAAAGTACCTTGAAATGGAACTCATGCGTCACAATTTTTTTTTAAACTACTAGGAGCAAAAAGAGCCAAGATGTACCACCAAATAATCTAAAAACACTTTTCTAAGATTTGTTGGAATCAAGACCAGGATGAATGAGTTGAGCCATGTGAGTATTGACCATAGAGGTTTAGTTACACTGAGATGTGAGCACTCAGGGAGTCAAAGAGCCAGCTTCTCAGAGGCAAAACCGAGGCTTATATTCACAGATAACAGCAGATAACACTTTGTACTTTACGCTCTGAAGAGTCATATTTCAGCGGTGTTGTTTTTCATTGTCAACATGAATCTTTTAGCTGTGCAAACAACATTAAAAGATCCTGTAAAGTGGAATTGAAAACAAGTTTTAAGTTCATCACACCACAGAAGAATGTGTTGTTTACTACCCATCCAAATTCGAATGAAATAAAAACACAGTCAAGTATGTTAAATTAGGCTTTGAAATCGTGAGAAAATCAGCAGTCTTCTCTGCTTGAGACTTGTTACTTAGTCTTCGTATCGTACCAGCTGAGTAACAGAATGCAACCGTCTGATGTGACGTAGATCGGGTCGGGTCGAGTTTTGGCTTTGTGTATACAAAACCTGAGGTGAAAACGGAAGAGAAACAGTTCAACGGTCTAACACCACATTTCAGTGCACATGCTTTCAGGAACTCATTTCACACGTATATAATGTACTGACAATCAAATCATGGAATTTGCTGTACAGGATCTTTAATGCTTTCAGTCTTTCAGTGAGTCAGAACGGGAGAGCCTAAGCTCCGTTTAAATCCTGCCTCATAGGAGAAACTGTTCAAATACCCAGACTATTACATAGCTGAGGGTGTGTGTGTGTGTGTGAGGGTGTGTGTGTGTGTAAACCCTTGTTTTTGTGAGTGCGCATGCACGCATCTGTGTGTGCATGCTTTTGTGAGAGTGTGTGTGTGTGTGTGTGTGTGTGTGTCAGGGTGTAGAAGGTGTAAATCAGTGTTCCTGTCACATCCTGGTTCCCCCTGGATCCTAGTGTTCTCTAATCTGATTACTGTAGAGCTCCGTGCTGTCTGTCCATCACACTCACACACACACACACACACACACACACACACACAGGCCTGGCTGGAGGTCAGGGGCTCCTTCACAGACGTGCTGCTGGAATGCTGAGTTTTCTCTCCTCCCTCTCCTTTGCCCGTCTCCTCCATCTACTCCTTTCCTCTCTGCCTTCCTTCCTTCCTCCTCTCCTCTCCTCTCCTCTCCTCTCCTCTCCTCTCCTCTCCTCTCCTCTCCTCTCCTCTCCTCTCCTCTCCTCTCCTCTCCTCTCCTCTCCTCTCCTCTCCTCTCCTCCTCCTCTCCTCTCCTCTCCCTCCTCTCCTCTCCTCTCCTCTCCTCCTCCCCTCCTCTCCCCTCCCCTCCCTCCCCTCCTCTCATGTTCTCTCTCCCCTCCCTCCCCTCCAGCTGTTTTGAGGATGACGAACCGGCGTGTGCTGAGGAGATCGAGTACCTGGGGGAGAGCTGCCCCGCCCCCAGCGCTGCGGAGCTGGACGCCGAGGTGAACGGCAACACCTCCAGCGCTGAGGAAGAGGAGGAAGAGGAGGGGGAGGAGGAATCACCCCGCGGAGGACAGCGGCGCTCTGCCGTTAGGGCCCGCCTCTTCCCTCGCCTGATTGGCTCCAGCTCTTTGGAGGCTCTCAGCATCAATAACAAACAGTACCTGAGCTAAGGCCGACACACCAACAACCTTTTATAATCTTTTTATTTTTTATTATTATTTAAGTACAGACACTAAAACTCGAAAAGCACTTATTGTGAATAAATTACTTTTGTATAACTTTTTAATTTGGATATCGATAATGAATTCTGAATGGTTGTCTTGTAGTCTTCCCTGGGCTTGAACTACAACGGTCATGCTTTGTGCGTGTGTGTGAGTGTGTGTGTGTGCATCATATGATATGTACACCTTGTGATGTTGTGTGCGTGTGTCTAACATATTCACTGTATCTGTGCTGATACGTGTGTGTTTGTGTGCGTGTGTGTAGCATGTATGTCACGGTACCCGTATGTTCTAAATAATCTATAAGATCATATTTATGTTTGTTCATAGCAAATGTATAAAACACATTTGAAGTAGTGGTGATGCTGATGGCTTAGTCCTATGCTTTGTTATGACAAGGTCCAAGAACTAGCTTGTGTCTGGACAGGTTTACTACTGTACATGTTCTTGTTGTGCCTTAAGCCTCTGTTATATATCTGATACAGTACTGGGAGGAAGAAAAAAAAACACTTCAAGTTTGAAATGTGCATTGACGTTTTGTAATGAAGATTTGCTGTTGAATTATGAATCACAGCTTGGCATTTTAAACATCCACTTGTCTTGATTTCTTAAGATGGTTGCCTGGCTCATCTCCAGGTTATCCAGGTGAGATGTTTCTGCAATAAATACCTCTCAAAATCTCCTCTTGTCCCTGTGTGGATTTGAAAACAGTCAATTGACTAAATTAGTCAAAAAACTTTAAATCCAGCTACAGGTGTACACACACACACACACACCACACACATGTACAGGTACACACCACACACACACACACACATGTACAGGTACACACCACACACACACATATTACCTGCCGTCTAGCCAAGGATGGGTTAACCATATTCACTACATAGCTTTAGCCACATGCTAATAGTAACATTTTAGGTAAGGTATTTAAGTGAATAATGTACAGTAATGAAGTGTAAGCACATAGCAGTAACTACAACGTAGTTGGCAGTTATGTCATGTTTTACATTACTTTGGATTAAGAGGGATGACTGAAGTAATTGGTGTTTGTGAGGGACACGATATTCCCTCTGTTTGGAGGAGCCTCATAAGTCTTCATTACTTCCTGGAGGTCAGCTTTGTTTACAAAAAACAACAGGTGGTAAACGAGAAGACAAAACATTTAATGAAACCATTTTAGACCATTTATCCAATGAATAATGTAGTGGTGAAGCTGTTTCTTTCTCTCTCCCTCTCCTCCCCTCAGCCTCACCCTCCTCCCTCCCCCTCACCCTCCTTCCTCCCTAACCCCCCTCCCTCTCTTCTACCTTCCTCTCTAAACACTGATAGTGGATCGTTCAGTCTCGGTCAGTGTCTAACCAGCCTGGCAGGACTCCAGCTGTGGGGCCTGGCTGTGTGTGACTCCTACTAACACCACTGGTGGATGTGACTGCCCCAATTCAGCCGTGTTGGAAAGAAATACGGTATAAGTACCCTCTTGGATGCTCTTACGGGAGATAAAACATAAGAAAGTTCCCTCTACAGTGGCCCAGTGTGATAGGATGCCCTTCTAATGGAAATACTGTGATGCAGTGCTCTCTACGGTGCTCTCTATGGTGCTCCCATGACCAAAACAACTTGATGAAGTAGCCTCTGAGTGCCCTTTTAATTTTCTGAGCCCCTGGCCCTCAGACAGCCTAAGTACACACACACACACACACACACTCTCTCTCAGGCTCACACACACTCTCTCTCTCTCTCTCTCTCTCTCTCTGTCTCTCTCTCTCTCTCTCTCTCTCTCTCTCAGGCTCACAACAAACACTCTCAGGCTCAAACGCACACACACACTCTCTCTCTCTTTCTCTCTCAGGCTCAAACACACACACACTCTCTCTCTCCCTCTCTCTCTCTCTCTCAGGCTCAAACACACTCTCTCTCTCTCTCTCTCAGGCTCAAACACACACACTCTCTCTCTCTCAGGCTCACACAAACACTCTCTCTCAGGCTCAAACGCACACACACACTCTCTCTCTCTTTCTCTCTCAGGCTCAAACACACACATTCTCTCTCTCTCTCTCCCTCTCTCTCTCTCTCTCTCTCTCAGGCTCAAACACACACACACTCTCTCTCTCTCTCTCTCTCTCTCTCAGGCTCAAACACACACACTCTCTCTCAGGCTCACACACACACACACACACACACACACACACACACACACACACACACACACAGATGTCAGCTTCCATATAGGTCCGCCGTGGTGTTGTGCTGGTTTGAGTGGAGGAGAATCATTCTGTTCATCCACACTAGATGAGAGCGGTGCAGTCATTAAAAGACGGTGATTAAAACACAAGGGTTTTTGATGGTTCAGCACAACACAGAAACACCCGGAAGGCATGTTGTTACTGTTGGTTTTAGAAAAGTGTATTTAGGTTCATTGCGAATGATTTCTGCGGAAATTATGTCTTTTTTGCTCAGGCTTTTGTTGCGTCTGAGACTAACGAGAATAAATGTCCTTGTCGGGGGGGAAAATGCAGAGTACAGTATGTGTTTGTATTGATTTATTTTTCAAACTGTCTCGCTTGTGAAACCCGTTTGCTTCTGAATAAGAAATAAATGCACGTGCATAATCTGTAGTACATTGCATTAAGTTCAAATACAGTATATTTAATGTTTAACTTTAGATTTGTCGAGGGATGTCACTAGAAAGAATTTCAAGGTTAGAGATGAAGAGAGATGGAGAGAGATGGAGAGAGATGGAGAGAGATAAAGAGAGATGGAGAGAGATAAAGAGAGATGGAGAGAGATGGGGAGAGATGGAGAGAGATGGGGAGAGAGGGAGAGATCCCAACTCCATAGTCACATGTCAAAAAACCTTCAGTAACTGACTAAAAATCTAGTTTCCATATCACAAACTGAAAAACAGGATGCCATTGTGTTCAGCAGACAAAACCCAGCAACAATATTCTAAACATTTACATTCGCTACCTTTATTTACTAGTTACACAGACGTTTTCGAATATAACGTAACGTTTTTTTTCTCTGCTGTGTCCATTGTTTTTACAGTCAATGGCTGAAACATGCTTCATCTGCACAAATGATCACACACAACTAGGCCTATAAACCCAAATATATGAATTTACATGGATATCACTTCCTTGAATACTTACATGAACTCAGCTCTGAACAATGAAATGCTTTGGATTAACATGAAGTTCTGATAATCCTGCCTTTAACACCAAATAGCACCATCAAACGACCCTTCTGAAACACACACACTTCACTGTGGTTGATGTGTCTGCTTGTACCTGTTGGTTGCACTTAGATCTTTCTGTACTATTTCTACAGAAGTTCACTAATGGTGTTTATGCTTTTAGGGGTAAAACGCTCTGATTGATTTTCTGTTTGTTACCAACTCCATCATTCAGCCTTATTATTTCTTTACATGAAGTTTTCACAGACACACACAGTTTGACTTGGCAATGCATGTAAGATTCGCTGCACGTTCTGCCTTTAATGCCAGTTTAATCTGAGCACCTAGGATGGAGCATCTTTCCGGAGGCTTGTTCTCAAGTTCATCAATCTAATCACGTTTCGTATTCTCCTTGAAGCCGTCTCTGTTTCTCACGATGAGAGAGGCAGTGCTGTCTTGCTGAGACCGCTGTCACAAGCAAGGCCTTTGTTACAACAAGGTTACGAATTCCCTCCGCATACTTCAAAAGATCGCACAAAAGACGCTTTCCTTCGCGCTCGTTCTGTTCTAGTATTTGTTTATTGCCTGACCTCTCTCCACTGTTGCATTTCCATGAGAGCATCACAAAGAGACGTTCCACAGACGTTCTGCAGACGTTCCACAGGGTTCTCTCCAGACTGTGTTTGTCTCCAGACTGTGTTTGTCTCCAGACTGTGTGTGTCTCCAGACTGTGTGTGTCTCCAGACTGTGTGTGTCTCCAGACTGTGTTTGTCTCCAGACTGTGTTTGTCTCCAGACTGTGTTTGTCTCCAGACTGTGTTTGTCTGTGTTTGTCTCCAGACTGTGTTTGTCTCCAGACTGTGTTTGTCTCCAGACTGTGTTTGTCTCCAGACTGTGTTTGTCTCCAGACTGTGTTTCTCTCCAGACTGTGTTTGTCTCCAGACTGTGTTTGTCTCCAGACTGTGTTGTCTCCAGACTGTGTGTGTCTCCAGACTGTGTTTCTCTCCAGACTGTGTGTGTCTCCAGACTGTGTTTGTCTCCAGACTGTGTTTGTCTCCAGACTGTGTTTGTCTCCACACTGTGTTTGTCTCCAGACTGTGTTTGTCTGTGTTTGTCTCCAGACTGTGTTTGTCTCCAGACTGTGTTTGTCTCCAGACTGTGTTTGTCTCCAGACTGTGTTTGTCTCCAGACTGTGTTTGTCTCCAGACTGTGTTTGTCTCCACACTGTGTTTGTCTCCAGACTGTGTTTGTCTGTGTTTGTCTCCAGACTGTGTTTGTCTCCAGACTGTGTTTGTCTCCAGACTGTGTTTGTCTCCAGACTGTGTTTGTCTCCAGACTGTGTTTGTCTCCAGACTGTGTTTCTCTCCAGACTGTGTTTGTCTCCAGACTGTGTTTGTCTCCAGACTGTGTTTGTCTCCAGACTGTGTGTGTCTCCAGACTGTGTTTCTCTCCAGACTGTGTGTGTCTCCAGACTGTGTTTGTCTCCAGACTGTGTTTGTCTCCAGACTGTGTTTGTCTCCACACTGTGTTTGTCTCCAGACTGTGTTTGTCTCCAGACTGTGTTTGTCTCCAGACTGTGTTTGTCTCCAGACTGTGTTTGTCTCCAGACTGTGTTTGTCTCCAGACTGTGTTTCTCTCCAGACTGTGTTTGTCTCCAGACTGTGTTTGTCTCCAGACTGTGTTTGTCTCCAGACTGTGTGTGTCTCCAGACTGTGTTTCTCTCCAGACTGTGTGTGTCTCCAGACTGTGTTTGTCTCCAGACTGTGTTTGTCTCCAGACTGTGTTTTGTCTCCACACTGTGTTTGTCTCCAGACTGTGTTTGTCTGTGTTTGTCTCCAGACTGTGTTTGTCTCCAGACTGTGTTTGTCTCCAGACTGTGTTTGTCTCCAGACTGTGTTTGTCTCCAGACTGTGTTTGTCTCCAGACTGTGTTTGTCTCCACACTGTGTTTGTCTCCAGACTGTGTTTGTCTGTGTTTGTCTCCAGACTGTGTTTGTCTCCAGACTGTGTTTGTCTCCAGACTGTGTTTGTCTCCAGACTGTGTTTGTCTCCAGACTGTGTTTGTCTCCAGACTGTGTTTCTCTCCAGACTGTGTTTGTCTCCAGACTGTGTTTGTCTCCAGACTGTGTTTGTCTCCAGACTGTGTGTGTCTCCAGACTGTGTTTCTCTCCAGACTGTGTGTGTCTCCAGACTGTGTTTGTCTCCAGACTGTGTTTGTCTCCAGACTGTGTTTGTCTCCACACTGTGTTTGTCTCCAGACTGTGTTTGTCTCCAGACTGTGTTTGTCTCCAGACTGTGTTTGTCTCCAGACTGTGTTTGTCTCCAGACTGTGTTTGTCTCCAGACTGTGTTTCTCTCCAGACTGTGTTTGTCTCCAGACTGTGTTTGTCTCCAGACTGTGTTTGTCTCCAGACTGTGTGTGTCTCCAGACTGTGTTTCTCTCCAGACTGTGTGTGTCTCCAGACTGTGTTTGTCTCCAGACTGTGTTTGTCTCCACACTGTGTTTGTCTCCAGACTGTGTTTGTCTCCAGACTGTGTTTGTCTCCAGACTGTGTTTGTCTCCAGACTGTGTTTCTCTCCACACTGTGTTTGTCTCCAGACTGTGTTTGTCTCCAGACTGTGTTTGTTGTAGAATAGAGCCAGGAACTAAAACATCAAACTAACTGACCTCTCTCAGACCCCCTCTACTCAAGACTGTGGGCGGAGAGACTTCAGGGAAATCTGCCCTTCTCTTCTCATCTCAGCGATAAACATCCCGTCCCGTTTGACAATATCATCACAATCATGTTCCTGTCCTCGTCTGCTCTCACTGATCACTCTTCCACATGTTGATGCACGAGTCTTTATTTCTTTCCTCCTTAGATCTCGGCGATCCATGTTGAGCATGAGAGTGTACTGTAGTGGATATTTTTCTTCTAATTTTCAGCTTGTCCATCTGCAGCCCTGAGAGGAGTGTTAGGCATGGGCCTGGCAACCCACACTGCAGCACTGAGAGGAGTGTTAGGCATGGGCCTGGCAACCCACACTGCAGCCCTGAGAGGAGTGTTAGGCATGGGCCTGGCAACCCACACTGCAGCACTGAGAGGAGTGTTAGGCATGGACCTGGCAACCCACACTGCAGCACTGAGAGGAGTGTTAGGCATGGGCCTGGCAACCCACACTGCAGCACTGAGAGAGGTGTTAGGCATGGGCCTGGCAACCCACACTGCAGCACTGAGAGGAGTGTTAGGCATGGACCTGGCAACCCACACTGCAGCACTGAGAGGAGTGTTAGGCATGAGCCTGGCAACCCACACTGCAGCACTGAGAGAGGTGTTAGGCATGAGCCTGGCAACCCACACTGCAGCACTGAGAGAGGTGTTAGGCATGGGCCTGGCAACCCACACTGCAGCACTGAGAGGAGTGTTAGGCATGGACCTGGCAACCCACACTGATTCTGCAGTCCAGACAGACATTTACATTTGATACATTCTGCAGACGGTCACCCATAGCGACACGCACGCAGCACACACAGCGAGAGTACAGCGGAAAATCGATGAGCAGAAGTGCTCGTTTCTAACCGTGTTTCGGGGGGAGAGAGGTCAGCTAGTTTGGTGTGTTTGTACCTGGCATAGTGCAAAGTAATTGCATCTTACCTACTGCGCACGGAGCTGCAATAATAATATCTCAACTGCAGTATTGCAGAGAACAAAGCCGAGTAACCACAGCTCTGCTAGTGAGGAACTAGGGGTGAATAAACACACCTCTGGTTTATTGACGTCTGAGTAACCAGCCTGCGAGCAGATCAATGAGAGTGTGGATCCGAGGCGGTCGGCTGCAATAAACACGCTGTTTTGTTCTCACATCAATATCTTGTTGTAGAGAAAGGTGAAGAGGTTGTGAATAATTGATGACTAGTTCGAGGAAAAGTATTTTCCCCCCCCATCAAGATCCGCCAATGCATACAAGATGTGATGTCATCAACACTGTGAGCACTTGTTTGCAGCTACCTGTGCGGCCCACCTGAGTGGGGTACAGTTCTACCAGGAGATAATTATCAAGCCCAGATTAACTAGTATAGCATGTTGACTGTTTGAATGTGGCTAATATGGGCTGTTCTGTGTGTGTGTTTTTACAGAGCTGTAATGTGTGTAGGGGTGTATATATGTGCACGCTTTCAGAGCTGTTGTGGTATGAATGTGCGAGTGTGTGCGTGCGAGAGAGAGAGAGACAGACAGAGAGAGAGTGTTTACATGTTTACAGAGCTGTTGTGGGGTGTTTGTGTGTGTGTGAGAGAGAGAGAGAGAGAGAGTTTACTGAGCTGTTGTGGTGTGTGTGTGTGTGTGTGTGTGTGTGTGTGTGTGACTACAGAGCTGTTGTGTTCAGAGCAGCTGGGAGCTGCAGGGAGAGATTCGTCTCCAAGCCCCGACTCTCTGAACATCAAACCTCATTGGAAAGTCTGAACATTCACACAGTTTGAAACGGCACGTATGCAGGGTGTCACACAAATCAAACGTACCCTCCCCGTCTGGGTCGTGGGACGGGTGAGCGCCCCCTCTGGAGAGGAGCTCCTTCCAGTCATCACACGGGCCACGTCGGTGTCTCTGGCGCTGCTGAGGGGGAGGGCTTCTGTAATGAGTCTGCTTGTGTCTTATCATACTGTGTGTGTATACATCCATCTGTGTGAGAGAAAACAGAGTGTGTGTGTGTGTGTGTGTGTGCGTGAGTGTTTATTTCAGAGGGTGTTTGTGTGAGACAGAAAGTGAAAGGGTGAGTGAGAGAGAATGAGAAAGATAGTGTTTGTGTGTCTACGTCTCTGTGTGTCTCTCTGGGTGTGTTTGTAGCAGCAGACAAATATGTCAGCATGGATTATAAACCAGACCATGCCATCCTACGAGAGCAGAAACGTGAAGCCACACACACACTCACTCTCTCTGCAGGAGCAGCCATGGTCTCTTCCTGCCTCCTGCTTCTGCCTCCTGCCTCTGCCTCTGCCTCCTGCCTCTGCCTCCTGCCTCTGCCTCCTCACACGGCTCCTGGAACACGTAGGGCCAGGGGGGCTTGTTACTCTGATTCTGGCAGAGTCACAGAACACACACGCCCACACACCCACACACACACACAATCCGCTAGGCTCCATCGGTTTTATCCCAGCTTTTAAGTCCTGTTTATGAGGGTTCAATTTGATATGAATAAACAGTAAGTAGAAGGTTTACTACTGCTGCAGCGTTACAGGCAGGGTTATACTGTACGGACCCATTCCATGGATGGAGCTCTCTATTTCCATAACTGTGGAGGCAAGCCTTTTTGTTACAAAGAGAGAGGGGGAGAGAGGTTTACTGTGAGTATGTAAGGGCAATAGATGACTGTCTCTCCACCCTGTGGAAGGAGCTTCACCACCACTGTAATGCACCCTCACCTGTCCATTTCCTGTCCACCTACAAACTTCCTGTCCATCTACAAACTTCCTGTCCATCTACAAACTTCCTGTCCACCTACAGACTTCCTGTCCCAAGCTCTGCTTCCTGTTGTACTGGTTGATTCCTTTGTTCCCAGCCAGCTTCTTCCTCTACAGTCATTAATAACCCCATCACTGAGTCTGGCCTTTATCACACTACACGACTCAGCTGGAATCGTGGGAAGATGATCACGCTTAAAGACGAGTTCATTCATGCGATAAATGACTTCTCCTGGTGTACACATGAAATGCCAACCAAGAAGGTCTGAATTATGAACACCTCCGACACGTTCATATTTAACAAACCGCATAGAAATGAGCTCTAAAACATGGAAGGTAAAAAATATAGCTGCTAAGTCATGTCTCCCACTCCCCCCCGTGTTCAAATATGGAAGAAGTTAAAGGTTCTTCACGTCTCATGACTCCCCTGCTCCTCTCTCCTGCTCCTCTCTCCTTCTCCTCTCCCCTGCTCCTCTCTCCTGCTCCTCTCTCCCTGCTCCTCTCTCCTGCTCCTCTCTCCTGCTCCTCTCCCCTGCTCCTCTCCCTTGCTCCTCTCTCCTGCTCCTCTCCCTTGCTCCTCTCTCCTGCTCCTCTCTCCTGCTCCTCTCCCCTGCTCCTCTCTCCTGCTCCTCTCTCCTGCTCCTCTCCCCTGCTCCTCTCTCCTGCTCCTCTCTCCTGCTCCTCTCTCCTGCTCCTCTCCCTTGCTCCTCTCTCCTGCTCCTCTCTCCTGCTCCTCTCTCCTTGCTCCTCTCCCTGCTCCTCTCTCCTGCTCCTCTCCCCTGCTCCTCTCTCCTGCTCCTCTCTCCTGCTCCTCTCCCTTGCTCCTCTCTCCTGCTCCTCTCCCTTGCTCCTCTCTCCTGCTCCTCTCTCCTGCTCCTCTCCCTTGCTCCTCTCTCCTGCTCCTCTCTCCTGCTCCTCTCCCCTGCTCCTCTCTCCTGATCCTCTCTCCTGCTCCTCTCCCCTGCTCCTCTCTCCTGCTCCTCTCTCCTGCTCCTCTCTCCTGCTCCTCTCCCTTGCTCCTCTCTCCTGCTCCTCTCTCCTGCTCCTCTCCCCTGCTCCTCTCTCCTGCTCCTCCCTCCTGCTCCTCTCTCCTGCTCCTCTCCCTTGCTCCTCTCTCCTGCTCCTCTCTCCTGCTCTTCTCTCCTGCTCCTCTCCCTTGCTCCTCTCTCCTGCTCCTCTCCCTTGCTCCTCTCTCCTGCTCCTCTCCCTTGCTCCTCTCTCCTGCTCCTCTCTCCTGCTCCTCTCCCTTGCTCCTTTCTCCTGCTCCTCTCTCCTGCTCCTCTCCCTTGCTCCTCTCTCCTGCTCCTCTCCCTTGCTCCTCTCTCCTGCTCCTCTCTCCTGCTCCTCTCCCTTGCTCCTTTCTCCTGCTCCTCTCTCCTGCTCCTCTCCCTTGCTCCTCTCTCCTGCTCCTCTCCCTTGCTCCTCTCTCCTGCTCCTCTCTCCTGCTCCTCTCCCTTGCTCCTCTCCCTTGCTCCTCTCCCCTGCTCCTCTCTCCTGCTCCTCTCCCCTGCTCCTCTCCTCTGGTCCTCTCTCCTGCTCCTCTCTCCTGCTCCTCTCCCTTGCTCCTCTCCCCTGCTCCTCTACCCTGCTCCTCTACCCTGCTCCTCTCCTCTGGTCCTCTCTCCTGCTCCTCTCTCCTGCTCCTCTCCCTTGCTCCTCTCTCCTGCTCCTCTCCAGGATGACAAGTTGGTGGGGAAAGGAGCGAGGCAGGGGGAGGGAGACTGCATGGAGGAGATCACCCCAACAAGGAGACTGCATGGAGGGCCCCCAACAAGGAGATGCGAGGGGGAGAAAAGTCTCGATGGCAGCCCAGTCTACTTGGCCATGGATAATTACCACAGAGTGGTCTCATTCTCTCCTCCTCTGAGTCACCTCTACAAGAGGGCCAGCCAGTGAGTCATTATGAGCATGTTACCTTGTCTGAACGGGATCAACCCCGTTGAGGAGAAAACGGGTGGAAAGGAGAGGAGATGGAAAGGGGAGAAGGGAGAACGGGAGAAGGGAGAGACAAAGCAGAGAGAGCTTGGCAGAGGGGCGTAGCAGAGTAAAGAAAGAGAGGAGAGAAGAGGGGTGTGCGCAGCACCCAAGTACTGCAGCAGGAGGGACTGAGGTAGGTGGTGTTTACAGGAGAGTCCAGGCTTGAACAGAGTGCCCTAATCCTGACCTCAGCAAAGACACAGGAAGGCAGACATCTTGTGACCCGAGCACGGTAACATGAGAAGACTAGAGACACGTGGAAATCACCACAAAACGCTTTCACCTTTGTCTCTCCACATCTCAACTTCTATCCCTCTCTATCTCTTTCTTTCCCATTTTCCTCCTCTCTCCCCCCTCACTCCGTCTCTCTCCCCATATCTTTGATTTCGATTACAGCCATTTCCCCCGTCCTCCTCTCCCACTCCCCTCTGAGACCTGAGAGCAGGGACGTTGTTGCACTTTAATCCCGAGGCAATCTGGGGAGGATGCCGGCTGCAGCGGCCTGTCTGTGTTGATGGACGCGGGCGCCCAGGTCTGATCATCACCATTAGACACGGCCCCGGCTCCTAAGGCCCAAGGCTTATTTCTTAGTAGAAGATTGAACCAATCAAGGGCAGCTTTCAAGTTAATGTAACCTGTTTGCAGTGCTGAAAGATGGAGGAAGGAGAGGGAGGGGGAGGTAGGGAGAGACAGGGAGGGGTAGAGAGACGGAGGGAGACAGAGGGAGGGAGGGGTAGAGAGAGGGAGGGAGGGGTAGAGGGAGGGGTAGAGTGAGACCTAGCCATGTGGGAACAGCAGATAAAGACTGGATTGTAACAACAATGTGTAAAGGTCTTTCAGTTTGTCAGCTTAAAGCTGGACATTTTAAGTGTAACTAAACACCCCCACCTCTTCATATAAAAAAAATATTTCTGGTAAAAGGGTTGGGATATTTTCTCTTAAACATTCAGTTATGGAGGCAGATAGGTTCAAACATTTTTGATGTTGCATTTATGTGACTTTATTTTGCTACCAGTTCCCCACCACCCCCCCTGATCCCTCTCTCCCTCATCACATTCTAGTAAGCAGACCAGCTGCTGTGGCGAGTGGAACAGAGGCCACCGGGACCACACACACACACACACAGACACACAGACACACAGACACACAGACACACAGACACACAGACACAGACACAGACACACAGACACAGACACACAGACACAGAGAGACACACACAGAGACACACAGACACAGACACAGACACAGACACAGACACAGACACACAGACACACAGGCACAGGCACACACACACACAAACACAGACACACACAGACACACACACACACACACACACACAAACACAGACACAGACACACACAGACACACACACACACACACACACATACACAGACACACACACACACAGACAGACACAGACACACAGACACACACAAACACACAGACACAGCCACACAGCCACACAGAGCAGATACCTGTCATTGACCCTGGACCTGGGAGCAGCTGGAGGGGGGCTGCCTGCTGTTTCATATCTGGCCAATAGGGGCACTAGAGACATAAACAACTGCAGAAGGGTGAAGAGAAAAGGAGAGAAGGGAGAGTTCAGTACAATGAGTAGGATTAAACCAAGAAGAGAGAGTTGGGGGAAACCAGAGAAAAGAGAGGAGGGCATCATAATCTTGTCTCAGGTTATAGATTGAGTACAATAATATTGTATGTATAAACAATTGCATTTTTATGACATATGAAGTCTCTCTCAAATCTTTACTTTTTCTGCTATTTCTACACTGTTATCGACATCTCCCAGACGAAGATGAGCTCCTTTGTGAAAAAGGCAGATAAACTGGTGATATAAAAAATCTATGACAAGTTCAGCAAAAGGAAAAGCATTCAGGTCACATACAGTAGAGAACAGCTGCTCTCTAACATCCCCTCAGGCCTCCAGCCGGCTCTGAACTGGCACTTCTTCCCTCTCTTTCCTCCACTGCTAATTGGTTTGGTCAGGGAAACGATATTGATCCCTCCAGTTAATTGTTCGCTTAAGCGAGCGTTCCCAGAGGCCCTCTCTGTACAGGACTACAGACTGGTCCTCTCAGGACTACAGACTGGTCTTCTCTCTACAGGACTACAGACTGGTCTTCTCTCTACAGGACTACAGACTGGTCCTCTCTCTACAGGACTACAGACTGGTCTTCTCTCTACAGGACTACAGACTGGTCTTGCCTCTACAGGACTACATACTGGTCCTCTCTCTACAGGACTACATACTGGTCTTCTCTCTACAGGACTACAGACTGGTCTTGTCTCTACAGGACTACAGACTGGTCCTCTCTCTACAGGACTACAGACTGGTCTTCTCTCTACAGGACTACAGACTGGTCTTCTCTCTCTACAGGACTACAGACTGGTCTTTCCTCTCTCTACAGGACTACAGACTGGTCTTGTCTCTACAGGACTACAGACTGGTCTTTCCTCTCTCTACAGGACTACAGACTGGTCTTGTCTCTACAGGACTACAGACTGGTCCTCTCTCTACAGGACTACAGACTGGTCTTCTCTCTACAGGACTACAGACTGGTCCTCTCAGGACTACAGACTGGTCCTCTCTCTACAGGACTACAGACTGGTCCTCTCTCTACAGGACTACAGACTGGCCCACTCTCTACAGGACTACAGACTGGTCCTCTCTCTACAGGACTACAGACTGGTCTTCTCTCTACAGGACTACAGACTGGTCCTCTCAGGACTACAGACTGGTCTTCTCAGGACTACAGACTGGTCTTCTCAGGACTACAGACTGGTCTTCTCTCTACAGGACTACAGACTGGTCTTCTCTCACTACAGGACTACAGACTGGTCTTCTCTCTACAGGACTACAGACTGGTCCTCTCAGGACTACAGTTACAGAAATACTTCTATGCTGGACTTGAAACATCAGGGGCCCTATTTTGACGATCTGAAACGCAAGTAGCAAAGCGCAAAGCGCAAAGCGCAAGTGGGCGGGACTCCGGTGCGGTTGCTATTTTAGCAGCGGGATAAATGACTTTTCGCCAGGCGCAAATCTAAAAAAGGTAGCTACATTACTAATGGGTGTGGTTTGGGCGTAACGTGCAATAAGCCAATCAGAGCGTCATCTCACATAAGAGCAGCGCTTGTTCCATGGCGGATTGCTATTATAACGGCGGATTTGCCAGGCGCACGCCAGCGGTTCACAGGAGACCGACGTTCTCGTCAGGACCGTAAACGATAGAGAAGTGATTGTATGGGAAAGGCAGAGCAGTTTCATTGCACTAAGTTGCCCACTCATGCTGCTCATTCAAATGTAGCCTATTTTGACATATATTTAAAAAAGCTTAGCTTCGGTTAAACAGGCGTAGGAGTAAATTGCCACAGTTGTTACAATTCAAGTTCACATACATAGAGATTTCTCATGAACATCTTATTAATTATTGATATGAACGAAATGTAACACAGATAGCCATACAATAAATCAAAACAATACGTAGTTTCGCAGGAAGAATACCCTGGCTTCGCAGTGCGCACGGACCAAGCTTGCGCCGTTAAAATAGCATCTGAATAATGCGCCATTGTCTTTAAACCACCTTTTTCCTGGTCAGTGGCGGAATGGTTTTTCGGAAACCGCAAGATAGCACCAAGAACGTGTTACTCCGTAACATTACCTGAGGTGCACTTGCCAAATAACGATAGGCCTATATGTAGCCCACCATAGGCCTATAGGTCGAAAATCATCTTAACCAAAGCGACTTCAAGAGAGAGCTTTACAACAATACATAGGTCACTGATCATAGCAACGAGCCCCAAACATTGCGGGTACCCAAACATGAAGCATAGGCTACATTCTGAAAAAGTGCCAAAGGGAAGAACCATAAGAGCATGTAGTTAAACAATTAAACAACATGAACCTCAAAAAGTGCAAGAGTGTAGGCCTACCTGTAGAAAAGCAAGCAACATACCATTTGTGTTAGCCTATGTATTTTTTTTTGTTGAAATTACGAAACAACCAAAAACAAGCCGTTATTACTGTGTTTGAGTTGTTAAGGGGCAAAACTATATTGCGGCCCTATTTTCAAAATATAGAAAAAACAATGGCCACGTGTTACACGGACCAACTACGCACCTTTGATCGTTGATCTTCTACGGAACTTTCCTTTTGGACAATTTGTAATTTATCTGAAATATTTCCAGTCATAACGTTGTTAAAGTAGCTTCTTTCCAAGGGTGTTCTTAATTAATTATTATGCAATAGACTGTGAGTAGGCTAAATGCTTGAAAATATCACTAGAAGGGAAAAACTTAAAGGGACGGACAAGCAGGCACACCCTCACAATTTCCACAGAAATTGTATGCTCTCTAGTTTATTTTTGTATTGATTTATTTCTTCCTTCATTTATTTCTGTGTTCATTTAATTCTGTATTTCCTTGTCCTTAAGCTAATGAGGTAAACTGTCAATCAATGTATGTCACGGTGTCACCTTAACCCCATTGGTTGATCGGTATCTGAGTGCGATTATGATTACTTTCATACATGGGCCGCTATTTTAGTATACAAATGACTGCACACAAGAGATTGCCAGAGATTTGGGAGTTTTGGCTAGCTAACCTTGCTGAAAAAGTGTTAGGCTGGCTGTGTCTATATACTACCACGCACTTGTGCACTTCGAGCACTTACTTTCAGTGCTTAGGGCGCTTACGCTGAAAAACCAAAATAATTCAGTGCACTGAAAGTACCCGGATGATGCACTGCAAACGGTCCAAAAATGAAGTGTCCAACGATGGACACTACTCGCCCTAAACGGGCGCCATCTTGGCTACGTAGCGGAAGAGGAGGAGTCCAGTGACAGAAATACAAGCGGGTTTGTTTCGCGGGTTTAGTTTCTCGGGTGTCGCGAGCAAATTTGCGTGTGTCACTTCCCGCTAAGTGGGTAAGTAAAGTGTTCCAGTTTAGACAGCGCTACTCAGCAACTGAGTGCACTGCAAATGTAAGTGCACTTCATTGCAGTGCACTACATTGCAGTGTACTTCGTTAAGTGCGGCTGTGTCTACTACTACCGCACACTCAACGAAGTACACTGCAATGTAGTGCACTGCAATGTAGTGCACTGCAATGTAGTGCACTTACATTTGCAGTGCACTCAGTTGCTGAGTAGTGCTGTCTTAACTGGAACACTTTACTTACCCACTTAGCGGGAAGTGACGCACGCAAATCTGCTCGCGACACCCGAGAAACTAAACCCGCGAAACAAACCCGCTTGTATTTCCGTCACTGGACTCCTCCTCTTCCGCTACGTAGCCAAGATGGCGCCCGTTTAGGGCGAGTAGTGTCCATCGTCGGACACTTCGGCTGTGTCTACTACCGTGCACTCAACGAAGTACACTGCAATGTAGTGCACTGCAATGTAGTGCACTTACATTTGCAGTGCACTCAGTTGCTGAATAGCGCTGTCTAAACTGGAACACTTTACTTACCCACTTAGCGGGAAGTGACGCACGCAAATCTGCTCGCGACACCCGAGAAACTAAACCCGCGAAACAAACCCGCTTCTATTTCTGTCACTGGACTCCTCGGCTGTGTCTACTACCGCGCACTTGTGCACTTCGAGCACTTACTTTCAGTGCTTAGGGCGCTTACGCTGAAAAACCAAAATAATTCAGTGCACTGAAAGTACCCGGATGATGCACTGCAAACGGTCCAAAAATGAAGTGTCCGACGATGGACACTACTCGCCCTAAACGGGCGCCATCTTGGCTACGTAGCGGAAGAGGAGGAGTCCAATGACAGATATACAAGCGGGTTTGTTTCGCGGGTTTAGTTTCCCCCCCCCCAAAAAAATCATCATAACAACATAATTTCATATACCGGTATGTAAAAAATAAATATATATATATATTATATATTTGAATGTATTTATACATGATTAAATGTGTAACCCTGCAGGTCCCATCACAGACACACACCTGGAGTAGCAGGTGCGCTCCGTCGCAGGTCATCAGATTTCTCCGCAGACATAATGGATTCTCCACACTGTGTTGTGAGCCTGGGTGTGCTGGGGTCTCAGAATGAGAGATATCATACGGGCTCTCGACATCTCTCCCCCCTGAACTGCTCTCCAGAGGGACTGGCGCTGGGTTCCTGTTTCACGTTTTCTTAAAACATTTATCAAAATGAAACCTGACCGCTCTGGGCGCAACGTTTCTACTATCGTTACGATAAATATGAAACTCGACCGCTCCACACGCTAATACGTTCTACTATCGTTACTATTATTTAATAATTCAAAGCTTTGTAAGGAAACTTGATTCACAACGGCCTACAAACACTTTTATGTTGTACCATTATATTTTGTGATAGATAGGATTGTGTTTGTGCAGATCATTTGGCTGTTGCATTCCAACTACCTTTCCTTTGAGGCTTTTTGAGAACCAAAACCAACATCGGGTCTACTTTTTTGTATATACTACTAAACTGTTTCTCTTGAGCTGGTGGACGTATAACTTACATCTAGTCATTTAGCAGACACTCTTATCCAGAGCGACTTACAGTAAGTACAGGGACATTCCCCCGAGGCAAGTAGGGTGAAGTGAAGAGCCGGGAATCGAACTGGAAACCTTCTGATCACTAGCCTTCCCTAACCGCTCAGCCACCTGACTCACTTGGGTTCAGGGCCAGGAAGCTCAAGTGTATCTAAAGCAGGAAGTCCCAGGAAATAAATAGTTTTTTCTCGGTCACACAGACCGAGTATGGAATATGGAATACACCAAGGACGGAGGAGGAAGGACACTTTAGAAATAAATCGTGTCAAACGCGCACACACGCGCAAATCGCAAAGCGTGCTTTCACGCACAAACACACACAGACACATATTGTATTAGCACACACGCTCCATAAGAGCCAGACATTAAAATAGCAGCGTACTTCCATCTAAACAGATAGGAAACCAATGAGGTTGATCGATGCTTCGGCCTTGATGGCATCTATGCTGGTAACGTTTTCACTTCAGCACTTTGCCATTGGCCTGTTCATTCCAGCAATGTGCCGGCAGGCTATAATGATAATAACAAGGCCATACTTCCATCACTCTCCCAGACGCTCTGTACGTGTGTCCACAATGTGTTTGTGTGTAAATGCACATGTGTGTGTTTGGCGAGTCTATAAGTGTGTCTATATACAGGCGTGTGTGTATATATTTTTTATCTGGGAAATCACCATCGCACCACACACACACATACCAACCTACCCCTTGACACAGACCCCCTCACGGATCCAGTGTGTGGAAGGGAGGTTGGATCAGGAGATGTACTGTACAGTATTCTGGTTAAGAGCTTCACTGAACTGCATAGCTCCGTGCTGACAGACTGAAGCTGCTAGTGGAACTCTGTAGAGACAGACACAGCTAGTGGAGCAGGGAGAACAGACAGAGCTAGAGGATATCTGTGAAGAGAGATGCAGCTAATGGATATCTGTAGAGACAGACCCAGCGAGTGGAGCAGGGAGAACAGACAGAGCTAGTGGATATCTGTAGAGACAGACCCAGAGAGTGGAGCAGGGAGAAGAGACAGAGCTAGTGGATATCTGTAGAGACAGACCCAGCGAGTGGAGCAGGGAGAACAGACAGAGCTAGTGGATATCTGTAGAGACAGACCCAGCGAGTGGAGCAGGGAGAACAGACAGAGCTAGTGGATATCTGTAGAGACAGACCCAGCGAGTGGAGCAGGGAGAACAGACAGAGCTAGTGGATATCTGTAGAGACAGAACAGACATGACTGCTGTACTGTAGTCCTGTTCTACTGCCCAGTGGCTACTCAATCTCTATTATCTAAGACATTCATGCAGATCCATTGATCCTTTTGTAAACATTCCTAGGCAGATTCAATTGATTTGTATATTCTGATATGTGTATTCTATATGATACATTAACAATACCAATTGTTATAACAAACAATTACCTTCAGGAGAACCTGGAACAATTTATTTAATCTATCTGAATCCACATAGTACATTTCTAGGCAGGAAGGTACATCAGGGCTCAATGTATCTATATGGCTGCCCTCCTGAGTAGAGTCAGCCAATCAGGATGAGGACCAGGTCAGTGTCAGCCAATCAGCATGGAGACATATCAAGCAAAGAAAAAGGTCCTGTTCCACTGAGCTTCTCCGATATCAGTAGTAATGTCTTTGGGAACGGTAGTGAAACCTTGATGTCTCTCTACCTCTCTGGTATTTAAACCGCCAGTCCCATCTACCCAGAACAAAGCAGACTCCATCTTCATGTGACCTCAATCTCTCCCCCGTGATTGGCTGTAGAGACACGGGTAGAGTGCCACAGTGGGACATCATCTGATCGTCTGATTGGTGTGTCTCCAGTGTGTTCCCTGGTCCATATCACTCTCCATTTGGGGGTGTTTAAAACCACTTAGCACCTTATCAGCTCATCTCTGCACAGATCCCTGGACAGCTAGAGGCTATCTCTCTATCTCCACTCACACTCCATCTCTCAGTCTCTCTCTCCTCTCACACTCCATCTCTCAGTCTCTCTCTCCTCTCACACTCCATCTCTCAGTCTCTCTCTCCTCTCACACGTCATCTCTCAGTCTCTCTCACTCTCCCTCTCCCTGTTTCTTTCCACTCTCTTCTCGTAATCTCTGTCCCTCTCACCCTATCTCACTGTCTTACTCTGTCTCTCTCTCCTCTCCCTCTCACCCTATCTCACTGTCTTACTCTGTCTCTCTCTCCTCTCCCTCTCACCCTATCTCACTGTCTTACTCTGTCTCTCTCTCCTCTCCCTCTCACCCTATCTCACTGTCTTACTCTGTCTCTCTCTCCTCTCCCTCTCACCCTATCTCACTGTCTTACTCTGTCTCTCTCTCCTCTCCCTCTCACCCTATCTCAGTGTCTATCTTCATTCTCACACTCAGTCTTTCTCCTTCAGTGTCTTAAGCCCCGCACACTCTCTCATTTTCACAATTTCCATCTCTCTCACTCCTTTTCCATCTCCTACATCCTACCTACCTGTGAGATGAGAGATGGCTTCTCTCAGACTTCCTCTCAACCCCTCCCCTCCCTGAACCCCTCCCTAAACCCCTCCCCTCCCTGAACCCCTCCCCTCCCTGAACCCCTCCCCTCCCTGAACCCCTCCCTGAACACCTCCCCTCCCTAAACCCCTCCCCTCCCTGAACCCCTCCCCTCCCTGAACCCCTCCCCTCCCTGAACCCCTCCCCTCCCTGAACCCCTCCCCTCCCTGAACCCCTCCCCTCCCTGAACCCCTCCCCTCCCTGAAACCCCTCCCCTCCCTGAACCCCTCCCTGAACCCCTCCCCTCCCTGAACCCCTCCCCTCCCTGAACCCCTCCCCTCCCTGAACCCCTCCCTGAACCCCTCCCCTCCCTGAACCCCTCCCCTCCCTGAACCCCTCCCCTCCCCTCCCTGAACCCCTCCCCTCCCTGAAACCCCTCCCCTCCCTAAACCCCTCCCCTCCCTGAACCCCTCCCCTCCCTGAACCCCTCCCTGAACCCCTCCCTGAACCCCTCCCTCCCTGAACCCCTCCCTGAACCCCTCCCCTCCCTGAACCCCTCCCCTCCCTGAACCCCTCCCCTCCCTGAACCCCTCCTCTTTCCTGAACCCCTCCCCTCCCTGAACCCCTCCCTGAACCCCTCCCCTCCCTGAACCCCTCCTCTTTCCTGAACCCCTCCCTTTCCTGAACCCCTCCCCTCCCTGAACCCCTCCCCTTCCTGAACCCCTCCCCTCCCTGAAACTCTCCCCTCCCTGAACCCCTCCCCTCCCTGAACCCCTCCCTGAACCCCTCCCCTTCCTGAACCCCTCCCCTCCCTGAACTCCCCCTCCCCTCCCTGAACCCCTCCCCTCCCTGAACCCCTCCCTGAACCCCTCCCCTTCCTGAACCCCTCCCCTCCCTGAACCCCTCCTCTTCCTGAACCCCTCCCCTCCCTGAAACTCTCCCCTCCCTGAACCTAGAAAAACACGCCTAACGCTTACCTCAAACACTGTGAACAGTGCTTCCCACACCAACACTTAGCACAAATTAGCAGCACTTAGTCCAAACAATGCACACCACAAACAACTCTTACCACAAATAAACGTTTACCACAAACAATGCCCACGACAGTGTGAAAAAGCATATTTTTTTCTTAAGATATAAATAGGTTTTAAACCTGCAGGAGTGTACAGAAGTCAGGTGCTCCAGTAAGACACTGTAGTAAAACATCTAGTAATGTTGTAAAATACTGTAGTAAAGTACTGCTGTTGAGTAGTAAATGTTGCTGTAAAGTACTGTGTTGAACACTGTACATGGAGACTTGTGTGTGACCTTGTGAGACCAGCTAGTAACAGTCTGGATGGAGGTGACTCTGAGACTACCAGAGTCCAGGAGTATGTCTGGACTCAGGCACACACACACACACACACCACACACACACACACACACACACACACAACACACGCACACAAACCGAGCATGCACGCACAAAGCACACATTAGTACACACACACACTTACACGTAAGTATGTGCACAAACATTAGCCGTACACACACTCACATTCATATACACACACACAGGTTCTCACACACACAATGGTATGCACACACACGCACTCAGATACATAATGACCCACAAAAAACACTCAAACTCACATTCTCGTCACACACTACCTGCCAGCCATCCTGCAATTGTCCATTAAAATGATTAAAGCTTGTGGCTTCAGCTCCAAGCCCCGGTCTCCTGCAAGCCTCTCTAAAGAGTGGCACAGGGGCCTAGCTCCTCCCAGGCCCTCGGACAAATACCACGCGAACCTGAGATGCATATCAAACACCCCCAATCCGGTATTGACTATTAGCAGTTGGCAGGGTGTCTGAGGATCTGGAAGCTTCTCTCTTAGGAACGCCGAGCAAAAGAAGCAGCAGCATCACGCTCTCTGCCGGACTCGTCAGCAACACGCTCCCAATGCTTTTACTCCCCCCTCTTAATCATCCTCTCAGATATGCTATGCATCAAGGCTCTCCGCGGGGGGCCTGCCAACAAACATGTTCATGAATTAAAAGCCTCGTGGAGATGATGCACGACCCTGCTGCGAGATAGGGTTGTGAAATTACATTCCTTTAAATCCCGTGATCGTAACTCATGGCAGGTAATGGAATACCGAGCACGCAACACTGTCTCTGTCTCGCCCGCCTTCGCAGACAGGCCGGGGTGTATCATTCTGACGCGTTCGTGTGTGTGGAAGTCAACCCCATTGAGACAGGAGTGCTTGCAGGAGGGGTGGGAGGAGGGGTGGGAGAAGGGGTGGGAGGGGAGGAGGGAGGAGGGGTGGGAGGGGAGGAGATGAAGCACAGAAGAGGAAGAGGAGGAGGGATGAAGAAAGAAGAGGGTGTGGTTGGTGAATGAGACATCAGATCTTGTGTTTTCTTAAAGCTAGGGGGAAGGGGGGCTGATGTCATTGGACTGGGCCTGGATTCCAGTTAATACTGAGACCACAGTAGAAGGGGATCATGTTCCAGGCAGGTCATCCTGATGACAGCTCATCCTGCCTTCTGTCACTACTCTCTGCTTCAGGGGTGGAGGGGAGGAAGAGAGAGGGGAGGAAGAGAGAGGAGGGGAGGAGTGGACAGGATACCTTCATCCCCATCCCCCTCCCTACACCTCTTATGCTCCCCTCTTCCATCCTCCATCTCTCTTTCCTCCATCGCACCATTCCCCATCTCCCATCTCCCCCTCCTCCATCCCTCTAGCCAGCCAGCCAGCCAGCCCCTCTATGGTGTCTCTTCAGTGAGGTATCAGGTATTCATCAGAGACCAAGCCTGGAAAGCACGCCCTAATGCTTGCCATCTCGCCAGTGACATCATGACAGCAGCTCTTAGTCCCCGTTTGGAAATCTGATTTGTCCTCATCAAACTTTCAGAGCCTTATCTGCTCTGCTCTGCTCAGGGCTGTGAACGTGAGGGGGCTCTGATCCTAGTGTCATCATGATGACAGCCCTCAGAGAAATGAGGGAGAGGAGGAAAGAGGAAAAAGGCGGTTAAAAGAAATGACCCATGTTTGACGGATGAAGCGAGAGATAAAGATTAATAAGGCGAGAGAAAGAGACAGAGAGAGAGCATGAGAGAGAGCATGAGAGAGAGAGAAAGAGAGAAAGAGACAGAGCGAGAGATAGAGAGAGGGGGGGAGTGGATGACATGTAGAGGAGGAGGGGAGTTTGAGGAGAACCTATTGTCATGTATAATTGATGTGTCTTATCGGGGTGGGGTGCTCCCTTGTGGACGTGTCTGTGAGGGCAACCTCCAGTCTGTGAGGGCTGGGTGACATGTCAGAACAGTCAGTGTGAGCTGAAGCAGATGCTGGCATTCACTGGTGTACAGACTGTATAAATGGGGGACATAACTTACCCTTGGGGAGCTCCTGTGTTAATGCTTACAGGAGAGGAGGTTGGAGAGTTGAATCTGACTGCGATTAGGACATGAAGTTGTTAATCCACAAAATGAGTTTGGGATTTACTCGAATCCACCAATATACCCAACATCAGATGGGGTTGGATGGTGATAAAATCCACAAGCGCAATTTTAATCCGGTTCTGTGTTTGATCAAGACACACACCCACACACACACACACACACACACACACATACTGATGTTATTAGTCATTATCAGCGGTGCGTATTCAGCTCCTCTCTTTTCATGGGAGGCTAAATGGTTTGGGTCCAAACGAGGTGAGACCTCAGACAGGAGGTGTTAGGAGGACAAGAGCATATGCCAGTGAATAAACTGTCCAATGTAAACGTCACGTTTATTCATACTTACTAAACGTACTTGTTCTGAAAGGAAAATCTGACTTATTATTACCTCTAGTCTTGTCTCATTTGAAAGGTGAATTGCTTGTTTTTGTAGGAAAAACAGAGCTTCAATCGAATCACCATAGTAACACCATCTGTGACAACCATTGAGGCCATCTGTGTCCTGGAAAAACACTAGATTCTTTGGGGATTATAAGTAATAATACGTTATAAGTAATAATTGATTCAAATAAAACAAACTATGAGAAAAAGAACAACAAACAAACTAGAGAGAAAAACATACAAACCAGAGTTCAATTTCCTGTGCACTTCTACGGTTAAACATATCTCAATCACTTCAGTGCTTGCTAGTGTATGTAATGAAGCTTGTTAGCATAGACATGTAGCTACCTGGTGAGCATGGCTACGTAGCTGCCTCATCCTGGTTAGCATGGCTACGTAGCTGCCTCATCCTGGTAGGCATGGCTACGTAGCTGCCTCATCCTGGTAGGCATGGCTACGTAGCTGCCTCATCCTGGTTAGCATGGCTACGTAGCTGCCTCATCCTGGTTAGCATGGCTACGTAGCTGCCTCATCCTGGTTAGCATGGCTACGTAGCTGCCTAGCCTCAGCTATGTTAGCATGGCTACGTAGCTGCATGGCTGCCTAGTAGCATGACCTTCACCCTGGCCTTCACCTTTACCGTACAGCCTCTCCTTTCAAGGGTTTTTAGAGATGTTTATAGATGAGTGGAGGACAGCATCACCCAGACACCAAACAGAAGTGGCAGTCCTCTAGGACCAGGAGATTCCACCACAGCTGAAAAAGCTCCAGTTTATTCCAGAAGCCCAACCCTATAAAACTAAACTGTAAAGCTTTGTTCAAGGACTGGTTGGAAGCAGTGAATGGAACGCTCCCTTTCCTCGCGCACAAGATGTTGGCATTATATTAGCCCCTCCGCCCCCACCACCACCACCACCATCTACCACCCCCGCCAGGAAGTCCTTGACTCTCAGTGTTATTGCTGCCATGACTGCCAACTACCCACGCTGCTATAACTCTCTACGGGCTGAACCAGCCAGAAGACTCGACTACAGTCCATGATGAAAAGCTTGTTTTTACTGCACATTTCAACAGATTGAAGCTGAATGACGAATAATGAAGATGTCTTTCTACCGGAAATATATCGTCTTCCGATGAAGTGGGACGTCGAAGACGAGATTGACCACACACTCTACTGTGTCTGTTGAGTGTAGGAGAAGTTCAGCAGTGCTGTCCTTCTAGCCAACATCAACACCCAGCGTTCAACAAAAGGATAGATGAATCAGCTCTATAGAGAGCTATGGGGTAAAGTTTGTCTTTATCAACATCTTAGTGAAGCGCATGTCTCCAGCTTGAGCGTAAGTGAACTAAAGCGTGCTCATAAAAAGCTGTTAGAAGTTAGATCTGGTACACTCTAGTACACTCCATCATCTCCACTTAGCCGCGAGCCTGGTCTTATGTAGGCCAGCACTGCAGGACTAACGGACTTGTTGACTGGAAGTAACATGATAGCACTCATACTCAATACTACAGTAATAGAGGAGCTTTCAGAGTTTGCATTTCAGTGATCCCTCTCCAGGGAGATCAATATCTTGATTTTGGGGGATCAATGTTAAAATATTCATAATAGTATGTATGGTTGTAGTGTGTGGTATCGTAATCCTGTACCGTTGTGTAGCAGATGGGGAATGAAGGGTCCATTTGATATTAAAACAACAGCAGCCATATTGATCACTGCACTCAGACAAACTCCCCTGCTCCTCATGCTGAACACCCTCCTTTCTGTTTTTTTCATCCCTCTCTTTCTCTTCACTCTCTCCCTCTTTCTCTCTGTATTTTCTCCACAGAGGAGAGAACAGGAGAGAACAGCAGAGGAGAGAGGAGAGAGGAGGAGAGGAGGAGAGGAGGAGAGGAGGAGAGGAGGAGAGGAGGAGAGGAGAGAGGAGGAGAGAACAGGAGAGAAGAGCAGAGGAGAGAGGAGAGAGGAGGAGAGGAGGAGAGGAGGAGAGGAGGAGAGGAGGAGGAGAGAACAGGAGAGAAGAGCAGAGGAGAGAGGAGAGAGGAGGAGAGGAGAACAGGAGAACAGCAGAGGAGAACAGGAGAGGGACGTTCTCTGCATGTCTTCAGTTTCCCAGTTGGATCCTAGCAGCTCCCCTGGAGACGAGGCTGAGCCTGTAGAAGAGATGAGCCCATTACGGTCTGAGCCCATGACGGCCTGAGCCTGCTGCTGTGTTAGTGTGCAACACTGCTCCTTGTTTTCATACAGTATCGACCCTGGTCTCAGCCCACAAGGCAGTTAGGAGGTGCTAATTGCTGAACGATTAAGATGGAAGTGACCGCTTAACAGGGGGGGGGGAACACAAACATTATTGGGTCGTCTTCTCCCTGTGGAGTTAGCGGTTGTTTCTGAAAGAGGATCTTCTCCCCTCAGATGAGAGCGGGACGTAAACAGCTGTGAAACACAAGCTGAGGAGTCGTTTGGGGAGTCGTTTGGGGCCTCCATCGGATGCTTATAAGCAATGCCAGCTGTGCGAGTGTGTGGGTGTGTAGGAGGAAAGGGGGGGGGGATCTGTATAGATTTCCTCTGCATGACTCAGTCAGCGCCTGTAAAGTCACTGAGAAACAGAGTTTCATCTGGTGGAGAAGTGGATGACATCAGGAGGATCAGGAGGTGAGCCAGGATCAGCCCAGTGGTGACCAGGTTAAGGTTGAGTGGGTCAGGCCATCCAACTGATGTTGAATGTTCTGAGACACATTAGTCATACCTGGTGTGGGCGGGGCTAGCTGTTGATGAGACAGGTTGAAGGTGGGGGTGAGGGTGGTGGAGGCTGGGTGCAGGGTGTTTTAAAAGGAGTTAAGAGTCTAGACAACTCCATCTATAATTTAAACCTAGAAGAAGAAGAAAAAATCTTTACTGTACCTCTGAAATAGCTACCAGAACTGTGTTAATTAAAGCTTTTGATGTTGGAGGTGGTTGCCTAGAGAAGGGGGGAGACGGGGGGGGAAGAGGGGGAGATGGCAGTGGGGGGTGCTCCAAGCGTCTCTCCTCTACCCGGCAACTAAGAGGAATCATGCTGAGGTAGTGGGTATGCGAGGAGACCCCCTGCCATGTCAAGGGACTGCGTTCATTTTTTATAGATCTATCAGAATCAACAGGTACATCACAGAGAGAGAAAGACTAGCTCTGTTTAACTGGCGGGGGAATTTTTGATATATTATGTATTAAAGAGACTTTGAAACCTCTCTCTCTCTCTCACACACACGCACACACACCCCGCCCCCCCATCCCACCTACACACATATATTTAGAGGGCTTCCCAGCACCTGGAGCCTGTGGTGTGCTGGCAGGGCCTCCTGTAACATCATCCTGTGTGGATACAAGCTGAGCAAGGGAGGTGTGTGTGTGTGTGTGTGTATGTGTGTGTGTGTGTGTGTGTGTGTGTGTGTAGATGAAGTATGGTGAGGTAGAGGCCCTGTGTGTTGTCTTTATCACAGCTGGTTAAAACTGTGTTCTGTGTTCCTCTTTGACTGAGACATAAATCACACGCCCAGACCAGTCAGAACAGCGAGACAGAACAGTGGGGTGGGGGAGATGGAGTGAGAGAGGGAAGGAGGAGGGAGAGATGGAGGAGGGAAGGAAAGATGGAGGAGGGAGAGATGGAGGAGGGAAGGAGAGATGGAGGAGGGAGAGATGGAGGAGGGAAGGAAAGATGGAGGAGGGAGAGATGGAGGAGGGAAGGAGAGATGGAGGAGGGAGAGATGGAGGAGGGAGGGAGAGATGGAGGAGGGGAGGAGAGATGGAGGACATACGTGGAGACAGTTTTCCAGTCAGACACTCGACTCCGGTGACCGTCCCTCCCCTGGAAAAACTAGAGACTGAGCCTGTGTTTACCTGAGAGAGACACAGCCTGTGTTTACCTGAGAGAGACTGAGCCTGTGTTTACCTGAGACTGAGCCTGTGTTTACCTGAGAGACTGAGCCTGTGTTTACCTGAGAGAGACTGAGCCTGTGTTTAACTGAGACTGAGCCTGTGTTTACCTGTGAGAGAATGAGCCTGTGTTTACCTGAGACTGAGCCTGTGTTTACCTGAGAGAGACTGAGCCTGTGTTTACCTGAGAGACTGAGCCTGTGTTTACCTGAGAGAGACTGAGCCTGTGTTTACCTGAGAGAGACTGAGCCTGTGTTTACCTGAACGAGACTGAGCCTGTGTTTACCTGAGAGACTGAGCCTGTGTTAAATAATAAATAATAATAATAATACATTTTATTTATATTTCAAGGCACTCAAAGTCGCTTTACAGAGTCCAGTATTCATTCAGACCCAGTCATACCGGTGGTGCAGAAGCGTGGCTGCCCAATCAGCGCCTACGGCCCCTCTGACCACCACCAACATTCATTCAACATTCATACGCTGCATGTCTTTATGATGGTGGGGGAGAACCGGAGTACCCGGAGGAAACCCACGCAGGCACGGGGAGAACATGTAAACTCCACACAGAAAGGACCTGGAACGACCGGGGTTCGAACCAGGGACCTTCTGCTGTGAGCGAGACTGAGCCTGTGTTTACCTGAGAGACTGAGCCTGTGTTTACCTGAGAGAGACTGAGCCTGTGTTTACCTGAGAGACTGAGCCTGTGTTTACCTGAGAGAGACTGAGCCTGTGTTTACCTGAGAGACTGAGCCTGTGTTTACCTGAGAGAGACTGAGCCTGTGTTTACCTGAGAGACTGAGCCTGTGTTTACCTGAGAGCCTGTGTTTACCTGAGTCAGCCTTGAAGACTTGCAGGGATCTGGAGGCAAAAGCTTTCTTTCTCTCTTCCTCCCTCTTTCTCTCACTGTTCTTCAAATTCTTTGTTTTTATTCTCCTCTGAGGTAACAAAGTAATGATTTGAAAAGAAAACCAACTAGAATTCCAGACATGTCCGCGGTAACGCTGAGACGGAAGAGGAGGTCTGGGGTCGGAGGTTGGGGAGGGAAACAGGGCGAGAGACAAAGAGAGAGACAATGAGAGAGAGACAGAAAGAGAGAGACATACAGAGACAGAGGGAGAGAAAAGGAATGTTGAGCATACAGGTGTGTGACTTCAGCGTGGATGTGTGTGTATATGGAGTCCAGATGTGAGCATGTGTGATGTGAGAGTGTGAGCTGTGAGGGTGTAGGCTGAGAGTGTAGGCTGTGAGAGTGTAGGCTGTGAGGGTGTGAGCTGTGAGGGTGTAGGCTGTGAGAGTGTAGGCTGTGAGGGTGTGGTATGCTGTGGGCATTGTGATGAGGTTCTACAGGAGTGTTGGGCAGCACCAAGGTTAATCTAGATGTCAGGCTGCTGACAGGGAAGCAGACTGCTCCGGGGTGACAGGCCAGCTAAGGCTTAATACTGCAGTCAATGTCATCCCTAACCTCCCCCACCCTCCTCTCCTCCCCCATCCTCCTCGACGCACACCCGTCACTCATCCTCCCACCCATAAGCAGCTCACACAAAGATCCTCCCCCACCCATCCTCACGATCTCCTCCCCCACCCCACACCCTCCTCATCCCCCATCCCCACCCTCCTCCTCCTCCCCCCACCCACCCTCCTCTCCTCCCCCCATCCTCCTCTCCTCGCCCATCCTCTCTTCTCCCACCCTCCCTTTCTCTCTCCACTCCTTTCCTTCCCCTCTTCTCTCCCTCCCTCTCCTCTCTCTCAGCAGTAAACAGAGCTGCTTTTCTCCTTCTGAATGTTTATGCATGACTGTACCGGACAGAATTTTCTCATTTTCTCTTCATTTTACAGTTTTACACTTCACTTCCTCTGTGTCCTGTGTTCTGGGACCAGGCATTCAATTTATCTGTGTCATCCACACACGCTTCTGCAGAAATCCACCCTCCACTCTGTCTGTGAGAGTGCCTGCTCTAGCAGCATGGTGTGGTCCTGATCATGAGGAAATACTACCAAAAGCTTTGAAGGTGGTTTAAAAATGCCATATTTTAGAGGATGAAGGAAATGTGACTGCACGCACCTGTTGTTGCCATGGGATGACAGAGTTGCTAACGGCAGCGTAAATGCTAAAATGCCATTAGATATTCATGCCTTCAATAATTTAGTAAAATTATTCACCCAGAAGTGATTTAGCAAGCGATAAGAGAAGTGCACACATACACACACAAACACACACACATACACTTATTTTCAACCCTTCCCTCTTTCTCCTCGTCTCTCCTCTACTCTGTGCTTATCTTACCTCTCCTCACCTCTCCTTACCTCTCCTCACCTCTCATCTCCTTTCAAGACAGTTCTGGACGTAATCTAATACCCACACTCTCTCACACACACGACACACCACAGTCCTGGATGTTATCTAACACACTCTCTAGCATACGCAACTCAATCCTGTATAAAATCGAACGCACACAAAAACACACCAGTCCTGTATGCTGACCCACCACTAGAGTAAGCCTTGCACCTGAAGGAGAGAGGGGCGAGATAGGATGGAGAACAGAGGGAGGGATGGACGGTGAGTGGGTGCATCTTTTCCAGGGGAAACACTCTACTGCAGCTGAAAACATGGCTGGAAGGAGGGTGGAGTCAGAGCTGAGGACGTCCGCTGCATGCCTGAACACCACAGACCTCTCACAGGAGAGAGAGACAGAGAGGGGAAGAGGAACAGGTGGAATGTATCAATGTTCCAGAAAACCTGTCAGATGTGAATTCTGAGATTAAGGAGGAGAAGAAATGTCTCTTGAGATGTTCCGATTAGAATGTTCTGTCAGAATCCACCAACGACGTGGCGAGGTGTCCCTGTCACATGACGACGTGCCGAGGTGTCCCTGTCACATGACGACGTGCCGAAGTGTCCCTGTCACATGACGACGTGCCGAGGTGTCCCTGTCACATGACGACGTGCGAGGTGTCCCTGTCACATGACGACGTGGAGAGGTGACCCTGTCACATGACGACGTGGAGAGGTGACCCTGTCACATGACGACGTGGCAAGGTGTCCCTGTCACATGACGACGTGGAGAGGTGTCCCTGTCACATGACGACGTGGAGAGGTGTCCCTGTCACATGACGACGTGGAGAGGTGTCCCTGTCACATGACGACGTGGAGAGGTGACCCTGTCACATGACGACGTGGCGAGGTGTCCCTGTCACATGACGACGTGGCGAGGTGTCCCTGTCACATGACGATGTGGCGAGGTGTCATTGTCACATGACGACGTGGAGAGGTGTCCCTGTCACATGACTTACTTCTGAAGATGTACAAATGACAAAGCAATCTCACCGTTCAAAGATGAAGGAACTTTTAATTTGAGCTACAAGTACAGCACTTTTAAAAGTTGACCAGAACTTTTCAGTTTAAAAAGACATTTTGTATAAGTCAAGTTATTCTATACATAAACAAGAATGTTATGAAATATGATGACTACACATACAATGTCTCAGTTAAGAATCCCCACCCAGACCCAGTCATGAATGCTTATAGATCTATCATCTGTGTGTCACTGAGCTTACACACAATCCGACTGCTTCACTCAGCAAAAAATAAAAGCACATTTCCCACAATGCCTCAGCCTGTGTTTGTCATCACTGCTGTTCTCCTTCAGAAGCCACCGCCCCAATCGCTCTATCACACTTACTGAATAATCCACCTGTCTAAGTCTTGCCAAGTGTGGGGCGGTTTAACACCGGTACACACAGCTGTACGGGAAAAGATAAAGTCGGGTTCACCTCCCGGAGTGTCTCTCATGTCAGGGGAACATTCTGTTGGTGGCTGTGTGTCGGTGCTTTGGACATGCAGCACGGCGCGAGGAGGCTGTGAGGCAGGAGGCAGACCCTGGCTGAAGGGAGGCTGTGAGGCAGACCCTGGCTGAAGGGAGGTGTGCAGCACGACAGGAGGCAGACCCCGGCTGAAGGGAGGCTGTGAGGCAGGAGGCCAGACCCTGGCTGAAGGGAGGCTGTGAGGCAGGAGGCCAGACCCTGGCTGAAGGGAGGCTGTGAGACAGGAGGCCAGACCCTGGCTGAAGGGAGGCTGTGAGAGAGGAGGCCAGACAGGAGGCCAGACCCTGACTGAAGGGAGGCTGTGAGACAGGAGGCCAGACAGGAGGCCAGACCCTGGCTGAAGGGAGGCTGTGAGACAGGAGGCCAGACAGGAGGCCAGACCCTGGCTGAAGGGAGGCTGTGAGGCAGGAGGCCAGACCCTGGCTGAAGGGAGGCTGTGAGACAGGAGGCCAGACCCTGGCTGAAGGGAGGCGTGCAGCACAACCAGCGTAGCCGTCGGAGCGAGACCATCAGCTGTCTGCAAGGTCGAATACATCGAGGTTGAAACGACGTCGTGAAACTAGGGACTTGTGGGATCAGTGGATAGAGTCGTCACCTATGGCAACAGACCCCTGAAAGACTCAAGTGTGAGAAGAAGCACGTTATTGTGAAGCAGACAACCTGGGCGAAGGGGTGAGGTCCCCCATGATGTCATACAGGTGTGGGGATCAGGACACGATCACTGACAGTCAGCAACAACAACAGGAATAAGAATAATAATGCTAAATGGAATAGCTGTTTTCACGGGGCTGGATGATGGAGGGCATGGGGTTTGGAGGGAAGATGAACTGAGAGTATTACCATGTCATGAAGATGAAGAGAGAAGGCTATATGTGTGGGATGGCTATAAGAACAACATACAGTAGGCTTTCTGTTTATGTACGCTGGCAAAGCACAAAGACACAAGGACTCCACCCAAAGAGCTGACATCTCTGTCTGTCCATCTACAATCCTGACTCTCAATGTTACATTTTTATCACATCATGTCAAAAAAGGTGATGATGACGAATCTAAATCAAATAGATGCAATTCATTAATTAATCATTGGAATAACATACACGCTATGACCAGGCGAAGAATAGAAAAGTAAATTAAAAAAGAGATTATCAAAATACCTATCGGATTCACTCAACAGAACACAACATCAAAACAAAAAACCATCTACTTCGGAAATGAAATAAGTTAACATATCTCGTGACATACAAATTTACAGTATATACATTCACTTTTAAATTAGGATGGTCATCAATGTCACTTCCTGCTCTTCGGAATTCTTGCTGGGAAGTTGTCCCTACTCCTTAGCCAATTAGCATCCTTAGATCCAGAGTCAGAGTGAAGATCCAGCCAATCCGAGTGCAGTAAGGCTTTTCCCCAAAAGTCTGTCTGCCAACCCACTGTCTTGTCAATAAATGCCACTTTCAGTGGAGCATGTACAGTATCCTTAGTGAGAAACATAGCAGGAATCCACACTCGGAAAATAAAAATAAATTAAAAAATATATAGAATATATATTTATAAAAAGAAAAACGAAATCACCTGGGTAGTTTGATTTACTGTCAACCTGTATGTCACCAAAACCAAACTCCAGGGATTTCATTTTTTCTCTAGGATTATATTTTTTTGAGATTTTTTTGTAATGCATTTTCTAAATATTTTGTCTTCTTTTTTTCTTTTTTTTTCTGTAGGCAAAAAGAAGGTTGTTCTCTTCGTACAGTATCCAGGATTGTACAGTTTTAAATGCAGGTAAACAAAATGTAAAAGTGCTTTTTTAAAGACTGTTATCCAGTGTATTGAAAGGAGTAGCAGGCACTTAAGTCAATCCCTATATTGTACAGTGGGTGTTTGACAGTAAAGCAGTTCTGTTTGTTTGTATTATTCCTGGGTTGCTTTGTGTATCCGTTGGGGATAGAGATAGACAAGAGGAAACCGACAGACAACCCCACAGGCTAGCACGCTAACAAGCTTGCGAGCTCACAAGCTAGCATACTCTCAGGCTACCGTGCTAACAGGCTAGCAAGCCAACAGGCTAGCGTGCTAACAGGCTAGCGGACCAACAGGCTTATCTGCTAACAGGCTTGCTCGCTGACGGGCTAGCGCGCTAACGCCCCTAGCCTGCTAACACCCTAGCACGTTAACAGGCTAGCGTGCCTTCAGCAAGGCTGGCGGCTAGCCGAGGATGTCCAGATAGACTGGCGTAGCTTTGCTCAAGGCGAAGAGTATTTTCTGTATGTCTTTGATGTTCAGCCTCTGCTGGGGCTCCCTCAGCCAGCAGCCTAGCATCATGTCATACACCTCCTTAGGACACACGCGGGGACGTTCCAGCACACGGCCCTGGGTAATACACTCTATCACCTGGGGGGGGGAGAGAGAGAAAGCGATATCACACTGTGGTCCGTCATCGAGAGCCTTATTTACAGTAATATAGTAGACAACATCAACATAGCAAGCGTTTCTCTAACAGAGTCTTGCGTGGCTGGCACCCAGAAACTGCGGGGAATAATGAATGCTAAACGGTAATTACATGGGAGCAAAGCCAAGGTCACACAGCAGAGTTTGTGCAGGAAATGCAAAAACTCAACAAGGACGCCATGGCAACTAACAGTTTAACAGCGTTTGTACCCAAGCAGTCCGTCTCAACACTCGGCTTCCTACGATGCTGAGGTGTTTGTACAGAGGATGGGGGTTTTATTGATTATACTGTATGAACGTTCTTGATATTGATTAGTTGTTGTGGGTTGAATATGCCTGAAGCTGTCCTCCACGCTGTGTGACAGGATCGACCTGACGCCTGAAGGCTGTCAACTCTCCCTGTACATCAGCCGTTTACTATTCACTGCATGAGAAAAGGTACATCTTTTACAACAAAAAATGTGTTTTGATGCAGTGGGTAGTTTTGCAGGTGCACTATGTTAGTCAGCAATAACAACGATAAAACACTGATCCGTAGGAAAAAAAAAGTTTATAAAGGTTGAAATGAAAATCAAAAGTTTTAAATCAAAAGTTAAAAGTTTACACAATAATAATGTGTGGGAAAAAAAATCACCTACCCTGCCTTTAATGTAAAGATTTTCCACAGGTCCTTAATTGACCTGGTTAAAGAAAAGGTTAAAAGGGGTGGAGGGTGCGTACCTCGTTATTGGCCAGCTGGAACCAGGGCTGTTTGCCGTAGGTGAATATCTCCCAGAGAATCACCCCGAAGCTCCACACATCGCTCTCCGTGGTGAACTTCCTGTACATGATGCTCTCAGGAGGCATCCAACGGATGGGCAGCATGGTGTGACCTCCGACCTAGCGGGAGGAAGGAGAAGGGGGGGGGGAGGAGAATGGGGGGGGGAGGAGAGAAAGAGAAAGGAGACCTCAGTGAATCTTAGACCCATCCCGTCTCACAGATGTATGAGACGTGTAACAGTTCTCACAGATGGTCCATAGTGTTCTCTGAAAGCACGGCATGTCACCGTTCTCTTCCTGTGTGCTTCCTGCTTCCTGTTCATCACTAAAGGTGTGGCATCTCTGAAGGTAATGGAACACAGATAATGGCAGGGCAAGAACAGCATGTCTTTGGACTCCACTGTTCAGACAGAGTGGAACAACAGCGTTTCAGAGTCCAATATCAATGAGGAGAGTCTTCTTGCATTCCCAACTTGGTATTTTTTCCTTGATGTTAGTCTATTACACAGCCTAAACTAGATCCCATTACCTGTGAAATGGGACATGAGAACATTTCCCACTTCTCACATCCTCCATCAAGATGATGTCCTAAAAGCAGCTGGCTCAGCTTCTGAAGCGTTCAGCTGTTTAAAGGTTGTTGAAGATGAACATTTCCATGAGATCGTACATGCTTTCAGTGCCAGGGCTGTTAAGCGATCAACCATCCAGCAGACAGGTGATGCGCTGGCTGTCACCAGGAGACTCCTCTCTGGTCTGCCCTCGGACAGACGGGGACTGAGGACTCTCACGGTGCTGCTCCTCCAGGCTCCTTATGTGGCGGCGGAGCCCACAAACAGGCCCTCATCCTGGGGCTCCTAGCAGGAAAACCAGGCCCCCCACCTCCACGTGCGGACAGTGTCAGCGAGATGAGTTCCTGGCCCTGAGTTGAGATCTCCTGGTTCCAGGGAAGGGGTTCAGGGTAGCAGGGCCCCTGGGCTGTGTGCTGTGGCAGAGAGGCTTCACCCTCAGTCGGCCTTGGCTACGGAGAGGCTGGTGTCCAACAGACCCTGGTCCAGAACCCCCACCCCCGGTTTACACGAAGAGGACTAGCTCACGTGAGAACAAAGGACTATTTATTCAGTTTCTCTTCTCTTCCTTTTGGGTCTCCTCTCTACGCCACATGTCCAAACAGGAAACGTGTAGCGAGTCAGAAAGGAAGTCAGTAAGACAGGAAGTTTCAGACATAATAAGCTGTAAACAGTCGGACAACAAAACAGAGCCGTTTTATTGCAAATGTCATCTCGACTACCTCCATCCTCTTGGGTGGCTGCGTTGCGTCTCTTCCTGGTATCCTCCCGCCTCTTAACTGATACAGGCCTTTACGGAGCTGCTTGTTGCAAAGAGCAATCAGACCTTAGTAACGGTCGTTAAGAAGAGACAGACCACGGCGTGCATTAAGCAGGATGAGGCTCAATGGACGATTTGACATTTACTGCAAATGTACTGTAATGCATTTCCCACTACGGTGATTACAGCATAGTGAGTCCCCCTGGAGTACGCTGATGATGTCTGTGTAATGGCCGCCTGGCCTCCCAAAGTGATGTTTATTGCCTAGGTAACACACCCTCCACCTGGAGCAGGGATCTGCACACTGGACATCCAACAGGGCATCCAACTGGACATCCACCTGGACATCCAATCCTAGCAACCACCCCCACCCAAGTAGCCACCCACCCCACCCAAGTAACCACCCCCACCCTAGTAACCCTCACCATCCTAGCGACGAAGGTAGCTCACTCTGTAGTGCCTAACCCTAGCAGCCATCCCATCCTCACCCTAGCAGCCATCCCATCCACACACTGGCAACCATCCCATCCACACGCTAGCAACCATCCCATCCTCACCCTAGCAACCATCCCATCCACACGCAAGCGACCATCCCCTCCCCACCCTAGCGACGGAGGTAGCTTACAGTGTAGCTCCTCACCCGGTAGTAGTCCGTGCTGTAGATGTCCCTGGACATCCCGAAGTCTCCGATCTTCACCAGCAGGCCGTTCCCCACCAGACAGTTCCTGGTGGCCAGGTCTCTGTGCACAAAGTGCTGGGACGACAGGTACATCATCCCCGCCGCGATCTGGCTGGCGATGTGCAGCATCTGGGACAGGCCCAGCTCCCCATTGGTCTGCAGGGGCTGTCCGTCAACCAGGATCAAGGCGTCTGGCCCATGGGCTCTGGGGGAGGGAAAAATGGGGTAAAGAACCGGATCAGGACGTGGGTTCATGTCGTAAGAGAAACACAATGACCAATCAGGCCCTCGAGTTCATGGTATATTAGGAAACACAATAACCATTCAAATATTCATGAGGCACTTAACCGTATTCAGGTCTCATAGCTCTGAAATTGTGCTATAATTAGGCCAGACACAGGAAACCCTTAATTGCCATGTCATAACAATATAATGTAATTACAGCTCGTTCTTTGACTCGATACATTCATGTGTGTGGCAGAGCGCTGCAGGTCGAGGCAGAGGGGCAACAGACATGTCATAAAATATGTTTGAAGCTTTGGCTGACCAGACATCTGGTCCAATGAATTTCACGACGAGGCTTAATTGATAGAGGAAGTTCAACGTTGTCATCATTGTGCCAGGGGCACTGGGTGCAAACTGAATGAGATCTCTGCATGAATTGATGCCAACACATTAATGAAAACGCAATTACTGTCATGAAATTTGCATGGGCGCTACAAGCAGGGGCTGTCTGTCAGCTCTGCCTCGCTCCGCAAAACCAATGTTCCCTGCCACCGCAAAGCATCCTGGGATTCAATAACATCCAATCATGACAGAGATAATCCATCTCATTTGCATTCTTGACACAGTTTCCCTTGTCTACACAAAACACACTGTGACAACAGAGTGGGTTAGAAGTGCAGGGTTCCATCTCTGTGTGAGTGTGGTGTGTGTGTGTGTGTGTGTGTGTGTGTGTGTGTGTGGTGTGTGTGTGTGGTGTGGTGTGTGGTGTGTGTGTGTGTGTGTGTGTGGTGTGTGTGAGTGTGTGAGTGTGAGTGTGTGTGTGTTCATGCTGCGGGTACAGGGGATGTGTACACTAGGTTAGAGGGGAACCAGTCAAACAGTTTCCTGGTTTCTAAAAGGCAGATTCTCTCAAGCACAGTCATCCATCACTGAGGATTTGGTGTGTTCATACAGAGAGACTGAGACAGACTTGCAAGTAGGAAATTACAAAGGGACTATGAGCATCCTTAAAAACACACAAATGAACTACTGGGCATTGATAACACACAATGTATTCATTTAGCGGATGCTAAAGGATCCCCCCACCCCCACACACACACTTAAAGTGCGTGATCCTCTTACGAGGACCACCAGCTCAGACTCTTCCATCACCACAGCTCCTTACCTCAGGAACTTGTTGAGGTCTCCGTGCTTCATGTACTCAAACACCATGATGAGCGGGTCTCCGTCCACACACACGCCGTAGAACTTGACGATGTGCTCGTGCTGCAGGTTGGTGAGAAGCTCCGCCTCCCTCTGGAAGTCCTTCCTGGCCGCCAGGGTGGGGTCCTTCAGGGTCTGGAGGTAGAGGGGCTCGTTAGAGGGGCTCGTTAGAGGGGCTCGTTAGAGGGGCTCGTTAGAGGGGCTCGTTAGAGGGGCTCGTTAGAGGGGCTCGTTAGAGGGGCTCGTTAGAGGGGCTCGTTAGAGGGGCTAGGTAGAGGGGCTCAATAGAGGGGCTCGTTAGAGGGGCTCGTTAGAGGGGCTAGGTAGAGGGGCTCGTTAGAGGGGCTCGTTAGAGGGGCTCAATAGAGGGGCTCGTTAGAGGGGCTCGTTAGAGGGGCTCGTTAGAGGGGCTCGTTAGAGGGGCTCGTTAGAGGGGGAGGCATTACAGAGGGTCTGAACTTGTTCATGAGGTACACGGTGTAGCAGTGATTTCACTGTGGAGAGAACACCACCTCTCCATCCCCAGACAGCGTGTGAGTGGCAGGCTGTCTGATAACGGACTTCTTATCCTCACACTGAGATAACGCAGATCACATCACGCCCAATCAAATGGAGGCTGAGATACCACAGATCACATCACGCCCAATCAAATGGAGGAGGTGGATTTGAGAGTTTGGGTTATATGTGCCGATAGGTGAGCATCTGTGAAGCTCTCAATGGCAAATGGGATGTACAAGTAACATTTGATTTTATATCAAAAGCAGGAGATTTCCGTGACCCTGGATGTGTTCTGAGGCCAGATAAAGAACAGCACGGTCACAGTCCCCTGCTCTCGTCATTCAGGAGAAGCAATCCCACAGCAGAGGCACTTCTGACAGGATGTCAGAATGACCCCGCTACCAGCAGCGCACACAGCCAGCCAATCAGCAGGTAATTGACTTGGTTAAGATGTTAAGATGTCCTATAAGCCTTGTGACATGTCATTACCTGTTCTTCGTGAGTCATGGACGCCCCGCCACACCTCTCCTCTCCTGTGTCAGGTGACGTTGTGATTTCAGGTGCCTTTATTAATGAGCTCCGTGTTTCTGAGATTGGTAAATACCCCGCTTGAGCTGCTGTCCTCTATGCCCCAGACGCTCTAGTTTTTCTGTGGTTTTGTGGTTTGTGTGTGTATACAGTATGTGTGTGTGTGTGTGTGTGTGTGTGTGTGTGTGTGTGTGTGTGTGTGCGTGTGTGTGTGTGTGGCGTGGCATTGCGGGGACTCCTTTAAAGATGGCTATTGATTTTGTTGCACGTGTATCGATCGGTTTAACATTTAAAAGGTTTTCTCCTCCGTGTCGTTAGAGAGTGGGCTGCTGGTCGACTCTGAGCTGGAGTGTTTAAGCAGAACGATGCAGCCCGTCCCATGGGGTCTATATAAGCCAGCAATCACCTCCATGCTCTAACAAGCCAGAGGGAGAGCGCTTGTGTGGGCTGAACACTGTATCAAACAAGTGATGGCTACAGCCTGCTAATCACTGAAGAATTAGTTTGTTATAATTTAATCCGTTTGACAGATCCATCTGAAATCTCACCCAAGGACAAGGCCTGTATGTGTAATCTGCTCGGAGGATTTGTTTAATGTCACACTCACCCACATGAGAGAGCGTGTTTAGCTGTGTGTGAATTTGTGAGACAAAGAATGAGACAGAGAGAGAGAGAGAGAGAGAGGAGAGAGGAGGGAGAGAGGGAGAGCACAGGAGAGAGGAGAGAGAGAGGATGAGGGAGAGAGGAGAAGAGAGGAGAGGAGGAGAGAGAGGACAGGAGAGAGGAGGACAGGAGAGAAGAGGAAGGCAGTCATTGTTGTGTCAGGTCAACCTGCTAGTGAGTTATGACATTCAGAGCAAACCACTCACCCCTGAGTGGCTGGTGAGAAAGTGGGAGCGAGAGAGAAAGAGGAGGGAGGGAGAGAGATAGAGGAAAAGAGGAGAGAGTGTGAGAGTGAAGAAAAGAGATCTTGTGCTGTCAGTGTGACACACTGAGACTAGCTACAGTGAACACGCTCCACACGTTGACCCCAACGATCATTAGTATCATTATCGATCCAGACACAGTCCTCGCCCCGCTTCATCGATCCAGCTAAGCCTCTCCCAGAGATCCAGACGTCTGGGCCTGGGCCCCCTACAACCCCCACACACAACCCAGGATCAGGTGGACATGAGTGGGGTGGGGATCCGGGCAGGGGCCCTGACCTGGGTGTTCATGTCTGGTGTAACTAGAGACTCCAGAGGGCACAGGGCGGCCCTGGGGGGCCGTGGGTAATGGAGGCCCTATCTATCCCCCCCCCAGCCAGGCTGCAGTGGCAGACAGGAGGGGAGGAGAGGAGGGATGGAAGAGAGGGGAGCCGAAGAGAGGGAAGGAGAAGAGGAGGGAGGGGAGAGAGAAAGAGAGGTGGGGTTGAGGAGGGCAGGAGGCATCTCTCTCTTACCTTGACAGCCACCAGCATCTTGTCCTTGGTTGGGCTCAGGTTGTAGCACTCTGCCAGGAAGACCTTCCCAAAGGCCCCCTCCCCCGAGCTCCCGCTTCAGGATGATGTCACGCCGCTTGATGTGCTGGACGTCTGCAGGAGACCAGCAGAATGTTTACAACCAGGAGCATGTTTACAACCAGGAGCATGTTTACAACCAGGAGCATGTTTACAACCAGGAGCATGTTTACAACCAGGAGCATGTTTACAACCAGGAGCATATTTACAACCGGAGCAT
>CAEFZP010004222.1:0-15000 GCA_903064625.1 Mallotus villosus | reverse complement strand
GATGTTTGACGAGTAGAGGGGTGGGGGAGTGTGTGTGTGACTGCTGGAGGTCTGATGAGGGAGAGGGCTGGGGAGTGGGTCTCTGCACCAGGCTGGAGGTCTGACTGAGGGAGCGGGGCTGGGGGAGTGGGTGACTTGCAGGTGGAGGTCTGGACTGAGGGAGAGGGCTGGGGAGTGGTGACTCTGCCAGGCTGGAGGTCTGACTGAGGGAGAGGGGATGCTGGGGAGGGGTGACTTGCCAGGCTGGAGGTCTGATGAGGGAGAGGGGCTGGGGAGTGGGTGACTCTGCCAGGCTGGAGGTCTGACTGAGGGAGAGGGGCTGATGGGTGACTCTGCCAGGCTGGAGGTCTGATGTCGTGAGGGAAGGGCTGGGGGAGTGGGTGACTCTGCCAGGCTGGAGTCTGACTGAGGGAGAGGGGCTGGGGGAGTGGGTGACTCTGCAGGCTGGAGGTCTGACTGAGGGAGAGGGGCTGGGGGAGGGGGGTTGACTCTGCCAGGCTGGAGGTCTGATGAGGAGAGCTGGGGGAAGTGGGTGACTCTGCCAGGCTGGAGGTCTGACTGAGGGCTGGGGAGTGGGTGACCTGCCAGGTGGGTTGACTGAGGGGAGGGGCTGGGGGAGTGCGTGCCAGAGCTGGAGGTCTGACTGAGGGGAGGCTGAGGGGCTGGGGGAGTGGGTGACTCTGCCAGGCTGGAGGTCTGACTGAGGGAGAGGGCTGGAGGGAGGGGGACTCTGCCAGCAGTCCCAGTTGAGAGCCTCTCACAGTGTGTCTGCCCCCGTGCCAGGCCCTGGAACACACGCTGGCCGGGGCCTCACCTGAGCGGCAGCTCTCCCTGCAGACGAGCTGTTAGCTGGGATCCAGCCCCACTGGGACACCAGGGCCGGGTGGAAGTGGATTACAATTAGCCTGCAGACACAGAGGGAACACACGGACGTGGTCGTACTAACAGCTGTGATCAAACTGTCCTTCACTCGCATACGGCCCTGTCTCTTTAGTACAACACACACCAGAATACCACACACTCACATATGGGCCTGGTTTCATTCACCCCGCACACACACACACACACACACTCACATACCGCCCTGTCTCTGTAGTACACACCCACACAGAATACACACACACATACAGCCCTGTCTCTTAGTACACACACACAGAATACACCACACACACTCACATACAGCCCTGTGTCTTCAGTACACACACACCACACACACACACAAACACACACACACACACACACTCACATAAGGCCCTGTCTCTTTAGTACACACACACAGAATACACACACACACACACACACACACCTACAGATCTGTGCGAAATGACATAGCAAACCGTCAAAATAAAGAATACTTTAGTTTTCTGTTGTCGTGTGTCAGGGCGTGTTGGAAGGCTCTCACAAGGTTTCTCCCTGAAAGCCCAGAAGACACTGTGCATCTCATTAACGTGTCTGAGTTTGTGCACCACTTAACAAGCTATTTGTTTGTGCTTCTGCAGGTGTGTGTGTGTTGGGGGTTTGCAGGCGACATGGCGAGATTGGCTGTGTGACTGTAATTACTAATTTATCTAAAGTGCAGGGAAACAAGCAGAGCCTGGAAACTGGAGTGATCAGACGACAGCTGCCTCCAACTCTAATCTGCCCAGGTAATTTCCTCTCCAGCTCATCGATTCAACGCCAGAGATTGAATTTCAATGCATCTTAAAAGAAAGAAAAGCAAAAAAAAGGAAAGGAGAGGCTTTTCCGAGCACTCCCGTGGATTGGCAAACAGATGCTTGGTCAAAGTGACAGGTGATAAGTGCCTTGGCGAGCTTTCACTCATTTCTTTATGCGTGTTTAGCTCTGTGTAGGCGTAGTGTCATTATAACCCTCATCCCTCACCTGGCCCGTGTCACGAGGGGAGCGAGACCACCCTCGCTGGTTCAGAAGTACCCGTGACCTTTTAAACCAGCCTCCTCTTGGATTCAGTCTCTAAATGAGTTATCACTGCCGGCTTCACTCCAGAGAAACTCAGTGTGATGAGGAGGAACTAGTGATAGCTCTAGCCTTATTAGTGCTGACCTGGAACCCTCTTCCCTGAGAGAGAGAGAGAGAGAGAGAGAGGAGAGGAGAGAGAGGGACATAGGGAGAGAGAGAGACATGAGAGAGAGACATAGGGAGAGAGAGAGAGAGAGAGAGTGAGATGAGAGAGCGAGAGATGAGAGAAGAGAGAGATAGCGCGCAGAGAGAGACGAGTAGATCGGGAGCGGAGGAGAGGATGACGAGCAGGAGATGAAAGAGTAGACCTTGGGGAGAGAGAGAGAGAGAGAGAGACATAGGGAGAGAGAGACATAGGGAGAGAGAGAGAGAGATGAGAGAGAGAGAGAGAGAGAGGACATAGGGGAGAGAAAGAGAGCAGTTATATGTGTGGGCGAGGTGACATTTGGAGAACACGCATGCTCTGTCCGCGTAGAGCACAACCCGCCGTGGATACTGTGCATGTGATTTCCAAGCACATGAGTGTCTGGTTTCTGCGCTAACATTAATGGCTGCCTTGCAACCCCGTTAGGATAAACAAACTGTGTACCGGCGATATGAATAATAATTCATTGGACGTTTTATGTGAGTTGTCATGTCGACGTGAATGAATGTCTGGGACGCCTCTGCCGGTCCCTTTTCCCGCCCCGGTGGCCCGGTGGCCCGGGGCCCGTTACTCTCAGAGAGTGCAGCCGTCATGTGAGGGAGGCCAGGCCTGGGGTTTGCAGTGAGAGGAAGGTTGGGCCCTTCATCACGCGCCCCACTGCTACAGCTTTACTGTTCCAGCTTCCTTCGGGGGATGATGTGTGGAACACACTGCTTTATTTTATCGCCACCTTCCGCTTCCCTTTTATTAGAATGCAGAGCACCTGACACATTTTATGCGTCTTGTGGCACAGGATATTCCCTCATGTTTATGAAACAGCGGTCAGAGATAAGATCCTGCTGTGTGGCGCGTACGGGCGGAAGAGAGGAGAAGAGAAACAGCCACGACTCTCCTCGTGCTTTAGAGGCAGTGTGGCTTTAATCTCAGAAGTGTAATAAAGTGTTGCTCTTGTCAAACGAGAGCGTGCGATGCCCCGGTCTTCGTGGAACGCTGCCATTCCTCTCCCCGGCTTCATCTTCCCCTCAGCGTCGGCTGAACTGATGTATTTCAATGAACGTCTCTCTCTTCAAAGAAAAAGCGTTATTTGAAATGTGAGCTGGCCGTGGCGCCCTCTCGGCCGCAGCAGCAGAGAGGAGGTGTGGAGCTGCTGAAGACCGTTTGGCCGCTGTTTAGCCTCGCCGTGCATAGCGACGTGCATAGCGACGTGCATAGCGATGTGGAGCTCCCTAATTGGCATCTGGGGTGGAAACCCCTCCTTCGTCTTCAGGTCAGAGGTCGTCCTGGAGATTTGCATGAAGTGCTAAGGTGATGCAGAGCATTTAAACGGTTTCATCCAGAGTATTTAGAACACTGAACAGCTTCTCCTCATTCCACACACACACAGGCACGGCTCACCTTCATCTGTATCCTCCTCTTCCTCCTCCTCTTCTACCTCCTCCTCTTCTTCCTCCTCCTCTTCATCAACCTCCTCTTCCTCCTCCTCCATCTCCACTAAATGGGCTTCATCTTGTCGTCATGGATCCCAAACGGTCCAGGCATCCATGCGGCGGACTCTCCCTGACCAATCGCTGCATCGGGGGGGGCAAAATAAAGACCAACAAAAGACATTTCAGCGTTGAGCTCCGACCGAGTTGTAAACCAATCAGTTAATGTGTGTGTGTCTCTGAGGTCCAGCGTTAGTGCAGGAGGGGTTGTGGTCCTAACCTGGGCAGGCAGCATCAGAGGGACTGAGCCTGTTGTCTCTGAGGACAAAGTGGGGGAGATTAGGAGCTGTCTTCCCCTCTCAGCCCCCCTGGTGCAGGGGTCTATAATCCCCTCTTTCCCGGCCCAGCGCACGCTCACCAGCTGGGCTTCAGTTTCCTCCTGTGGAGGTCCAAGCTAGCGTAGCATCATTAGCTAAGGTTCGCTCCCCCCCCCACCCCTCAACCCCCCTGTGAAACCCCTGTTGCTCTTTTAAAGGGATAGAGACCATTTCCAATAGCATTAGCTGGGTGGTTACTGGCCTGTAGAACTGTTAATGCCACCTGCTTAAGGAGTTTATAATCCTCTGGGGTAGAGACCCAAAGCAGCTCCGATCCATGCTCATGTCCTTTACAGCAAACGTAGACCGTTATGGCGACGGAACAAACCCACGTTAAAAGAATGTCTTTCATTCGCACCTGCGTTTCATTATCGTCTGCGCTGTGCCTTTTTAACACTTGTGGTTTTTGATTCTCGCTCCTGTTGCGAGATGAAATGAGATTCACTAATGGGAGAGGGAATACCGTGGCGACGGCGTCGAGTCCGTCCTCTGCCTCGTGACGGGTAATAACTGTAATCGGAATCAGAATTTGATCAGGAAAAATAAGAAAGAAAAAAGCTTTAATGGAACCGAATGGGTCAATTAGCCACAAACGTACTAAAGAAGACACACATGCATAATGGAGGAGGAGGGAGGGAGAGGAGAGGGAGGCGGAGAGGAGAGGGAGAAGAAGGAGGCAGAGAGGAGAGGGAGGCAGAGGAGAGGGAGCAGAGAGGAGGGAGGGAGAGAGGAGAGGGAGGCGGAGAGAGGGAGGAGAGGGAGGCAGAGAGGAGAGGGAGGCAGAGAGGCAGAGAGGCAGAGAGGAGAGGGAGGAGGAGAGGAGAGGGAGGCAGAGAGGAGAGGGAGGCAGAGAGGAGGGAGGCAGAGAGAAGGGAGGCAAGAGGAGAGGGAGAGAGGAAAGGAGAGGAGGCAGAGAGGAGAGGGAGGCAGAGAGGAGAGGGAGGCAGAGAGAAGAGGGAGGCAGAGAGGAGAGGGAGGCAGAGAGGAGAGGGAGGCAGAGAGGAGAGGGAGGCAGAGAGGAGAGGGAGGCGGAGCGTCTTCTGCATGGTCAGGTCTGGCAGGAGGGTGTTGTGTGTTACAGCAGAGGCAGCAGCACTCAAAAGGCCTTAATACTGAATGGAAATTGGATTTCAAAGGAGCACGCGCGCCGTGGATGTTCACTGCAGGCTGTTAGAGCCGCAGCCAAGCGCACCGGCCTTCTGCGACGGCTTGTTTAGTGTCAGATTAGGCTTTACTCTGAATCAGCCGACAGGCTCTCGTCCTCCAGAGTGTTTTCAGGAACCCCTCTCGTTACTGTCCTAAACACGGGGTTCATTAAAGAGCACGTTCGCTCTCTGCGATGAGATGTGGAATGGAACGCGTGGGACGACAGAGGCTCGTGCTCTTCACAGTTTGGCCGTTGTACTTCTCTTCAATTCAATTATAAAACATCTCCAATGCTCTTTGCAAAGTGATGCTCTTAAAAGCTCAGCCGAGAGGGGGCAAGAGGCAAACAGTTTTTGTGTTCCATGTTGGAAAGTAGTCATTAAGTTAGGAGAGGCAGATCTGACGCTGAGTGTGGACAGTGGCACAAGACGGCTAAGTGCACTTTCAGAGAAACAACATTGTTTCAATCCACCCTACTGTTCTGCCAATTCAACCACCGGGATTTACACCACCCATCAAGGGTTCGTTTGTGGATGTGATACTGGCAGAGACTATCTGGGGTCTTTTTTCTCCACTAAAAGTTCATCTTCCCGTGACCGAGACAGATCGTTGATGCACATTTACTAATTTACTGATTCAGAATCAGGCCTGAAACTTGTTTATGTAACACGTTCAATGGGGACATGAGGGTGTAAATCATGCAGGTGGTTTACTGCAGAAGAGATGACTGTGACACACACACACACACACACACCACAACACACACACACACCACAGCAGCACTGGGTGTGTGACACACACACACACACACAGCAGCACTGGGTGTGTGACACACACACACACACACAGCAGCACTGGGTGTGAAATGAAAGTATCATAAATAACATCACAGCATGTGGAAGGTAGAGCTCAACACCATTCAACATTTTGAATGTTTTCAAGTGTAGGAGAATATACAAGTCATGCTGATTACTCTCTCTCTCTCCTTCCCTCTCTCCCTCTCCCACTTCGCTCTACTCCTCTCTCCCTCTCCCACGTCCTCGCTCCCTCTCCTCACTTCACTGTCCTCTCGCTCTCCCTTCCCTCTCTCACCCTCTCCCACTTCCTCTCTCTCTCTCCTTCCCTCTCTCCCTCTCCCACTTCCTCTCTCTCTCTCTTTCCCTCTCTCTCTCTCCTCTCCTTCCCTCTCTCCCTCTCTCTCTCTCCCTCTTTCTCTCTCTCTTTATTTGATTTGTTTATCACTTTGCTACATCAATCCCGACACAGCACTATAACATGCTGGTTGGCGATGCTACATTTCTGCCTTTCCGATCCCTTTCATCTGAGGTAAATCAAGAGAGCAGCTCTGATATCCAGACAACACATACCTCCCCATCGTCATGGTACCCAAACAGGAAGACATTCCAGTCGGCTCAACAGACCAGATCCTTCACTTCTGCTCAGCAGATCAAGTTCATGGATTCATGAAGGAGATTGCAAGAAATACACAAACGGAAACAACATTTACCACAAAACCACACACATATTCTCATGGATTGGTAGTTTGTACATAGTAAATTTAAAGAAATAATGAAAGTAGAACTGAGGTATTTTAAACCATGGCTAGGCAGTATTTCCTGCTGTGTTTACTCTGGTGAAAGGGTTCAGGGACTGGGATCATCTCAAGCTGTCACTTATCAAGGGCTTGTCACAGTAATCCACTGGTTTATGTGTCATCGCTGTGGTTGAAGCAGCAAGGCCCATTTCACCTCCACCACCATGTGATCTGTGATGGAAAACGATGTACATCTGCTACATGTAATACAACATGCTCTCGAGTCCAAGAGATGGATGAAGAGACTGTCTTTCTCTCTCTCTTTCTCTCTGACCTGTCTCTCTCTCCCTCTCTATCTGATCTGTCTCTCTCTCTGACCTGTCTCTCTCTCCCTCTCTATCTGATCAGTCTCTCTTTCTTTATCTCTCTCTCTTTCTCTCTCTCTCTCTCTGAACTTTCTCTCTTTCTGTCTCTCTCTGACCTCTCTCTCTTTCTCTCTCATGTGTGTGTGTGTGTGTGTGTCTGCGTGTTTGAAATACAACCTCTATTGTTTGGCCCAGTTTGTCAAGTTCTTTCTCTTTACTGATTTAAGGAAGCAATTAATTTCTTGAGAAAGAAATGAGCCTCTTAGCCAAAAATACTGAACTAGGACTCAGAAGATGACACGCGATGACAGAGATAACATTACGAGCAGTTACACAGCGGCTGACAGCTTGCAGTCATTAATTAAACCAGTCCCTCTCACAACCTCTGAATGGATGAATATCTTCACACTTTAACTTGATCTCTACATTCACCTCCAACACTGTGCCGCTCACAAAGATACTCTTATCACGAATGGAATGAGGTCACCTTTCGTATCAAGGACATCAATGTGGTGGTGGACGTGATCTAGAAGGGGCGTCTTGTTGCTTAGCTACCTGTGTGGGTAGTGTGGGTAGTGTGTCAGAGCGTCGCATGGTGTTGACTCATCTCAGCTAGTGGAGAGGATGTTGTCCTGGAAGCTCTGGGTTTGGGTCAGCCAGAGGAGAGGATGTCAGAATGGGGTCTGTTGTTATGACTAGGATCTTGAAAAACGAAACGTCTGTTGGCCTCTTGTATGAGGTTAAGAAAGTGTATGTGGTGAGGTGTGTGTTGTATGTGGTGATGTGTGTGGTGTTTACATGAAGCTGCAGTTTGAGGCTGGGGCAGGGGCTGGTGTTGAGGCTGGGGCTGTTGTCTGAGGCTGTGTCTGAGGCCGGGGTAGTGGCCGGTGTTTTTGGGCAGGCGCTCGGGCACAACCTGAGGCTGGGGCTGGTGTTGAGGCCGGGTGTAGAGGCAGATGGGTGGGGATGTGTGTGAGGCTGGGGTAGAGGCCGGTGTTGTGAGGATGGGCGGGGATGTGTGTGAGGCTGGGGTAGAGGCCGGTGTTTGTGAGGCAGATGGGCGGGGATGTGTGTGAGGCTGGTGCGTGCGGGCTCAGACAGATGCTGCCCTATAAAGGAGACTTCTGACAGTACCAGCGGTTACCAGCGGTTACCAGGCTCCTGAGAGCCCTTCCTTTACAGCTGCTCTGGGGCCCTTTCTCCCGTTAATTGGGATGGGAGAGATCATAGATTGCATTAGAGCGGACTAAGACACTGCGGGCCAATAGGCTCCCATGGACCCACCCCTCCACCCACACACCCCTCCTGCCCCCCCCTCCACACCCTGGTGTTCTCTGGGCTGCTAGCGTCGTAGCTTGCTAGCCTCCCGCATAATCAGCCTCCCACACTGAGCTGCCCTCAAGGTGCTTCAGCTAATTATGAGTTAGTGAGATACAACTGAGAGAGCGGGTTGAAGATGGAGGCTGGAGATGCAGTGTGTGTGTGTGTGTGGTGTGTGTTTGTGTGGTGTGTGGTGTGTGGTGTCTCGTGTGTGCGGTGTATGTGTGGTGTGTGTGGTGTGTGTGTGTTTGTGGAGGTGTGTGGTGTCTCGTGTGTGCGGTGTGTGTGTGTGTGTGTGGTGTGTTTGTGTGGTGGTGTGGTGTCTCGTGTGTGCAGAGTGTGTGTGTGTGGTGTGTTTGTGTGGTGTGTGGTGTCTCGTGTGTGCGGTGTGTGTGTGTATGTGTGTGTTTATGTGGTGTGTTTGTGTGGTGTGTGGTGTATGTGTGTGCGGTGTGTGTGTGTGTGTTTATGTGGTGTGCATGTATGTGCATGTGGTTTTGCTCAGGTCTATTTGAATTCACGTGTCAAACATACTTTAGACACTTTAGGTTTTAAAACGTTTTCCGTGTACACAATTCTTCCTTTCAATAGAATTAACACTCAACACTTACTGTCGCGTGGAAAAGAACAAGAAAAGACACAAAAAGAAAGAAAGTACTCAGATTTCTCCCGTGCCGTCTAGACAGTGAGGCTGTAACCCACTCCTGACGTCTGGCCAGTGGTGACATATCATATATTTTCAGGAGACAATCCCTTTATTTATATGTGAGTTAAATATGCCCAGGGGACTTGATGGGAGATTACATATCTGCAACTTGAGTGCTCACTGAGATTGACACAGGTCTTTTACTCGATTCAAACTTGATTAGGTCAAATTGAGGAATGAATGTGCTCCCTCACTGGCTTAGACGCGGGGGAGGGGCGGGGGGGAGGGCGGGGGGGGCGGGCGGGGGGGGGGACGGGGGGAGGGGTGGGGGAGGGGTGCAGACAGGAGGGTTATTGACAGCGATACAGCGCTCGCAGAGCAGGCCAGCGGCCGGCAGGGAAAATGTTTTTATCCCGAAACGGCTTCAAGGGAAGGGGGTGGTATTTTCTTAGTGGACGGAACAGCAGTCACAGTAATAGAGTAAGCCCTTTTACTCCCTATTAGAGGAGAAGTGAAGGGACATTTGATCCAGTCAGTCAGACCCTGGCCTAACCCAGACCTCTCTCCTGGACTCACTGACACTGAGAACAGACCAGCTGACTGACAGACGACAGAATCAGGAATGCTGACCAGAGGGCTGGTGAAGTCGGCCTGATCCATTTCATTTAAGCAGGACCAGAGGGGTTAATCCTGGACCACTTGGTACGTTCTTGAGTTTCCCTCCTCCTGTCTGTAGTCTGGTTCTACTTGACTTCACTCTCTCGCCTTTTTTTTCTCTCTTCTTCTTCCTCCTCTAAAGCTCTTTAGCCCAAATCCCAAACAGGAGAGAACATCAGTATTTTTGTTTGAGAAAACGGTGATACAAACCACAGATCTAATCTAGCGCAGTCCTAATGGATTGTGTGTTTCGCTACGTCACCCTGTGTCTGTGTGCTGACTGGTGGGATTCTGCCTTGATCCCGTCTGATCTCCTTAGAGAACGAATCGAACAATAAAGCACATCCTCTTCTCCTGCCTCTCTCTGGATGGACCCGCTCATGTTTGCAGTGGCAAAGCCAGAGATCAAAGTACAAAGACTTAGTTCCAGTACTTATGTAAATTGTTCTAGTACTTTACTTCACTAGACGTTTTTCAGACAACTTTCTACTTTCACTCTCATATCTGTATTTTTTACTTCTTAAAATTTCAAGCCAGGCTTGATACTTTATATTTACATGATCATATTATTGTTTTGTTTTTTAAGTAAATAAATATTTCTCCTTTTTAGGCGTCTCTTCTCTTCTGCCTTTTTTGTTTTTGTTTTTGAAAGGTTGAAATCTTTTTTTCAAAAAAACATTTGTCCCCAAAAGTTTCAACATCTTAAAAGAGTTTAAAAAAACGTCATGGCCACAACGTCAAACTTGTGGCCATGTTGATAAAAAAGTTACAAAAATTTAAAAAGTTGCTCCCAAAAAAACGTTTCTAAAGGCTGAAAACTAAATTAATCACAAAAGTTGACTTTTGCCAATCTCTGGGCAAAGATAATGCTGCTTTCACCACACCAGCAAAGGGAGCGGCTGATTGGAGGAACTGGTTTATGGCCGAAACTCTATTATTACTTTGTCTGAACTAAGCAGCTTTGAGCTCTGAGCCCAATTCAAGACTCCGTGGTTAGTGTGTGTGTATGTGTGTGTGTGTGTGTGTGTGTGTGTGTGTGTGTGGTGTGGTGTGTGTGTGTGTGTGTGTGTGTGTGTGTGGTGTGTGTGTGTGTGGTGTGTGTGTGTGGTGTGTGTGTGTGTGTGTGTGTGTGTGTGTGTGTGTGTGTGTGTGCCAGCTACTGTATGCAGGGTCCAGGGCAGATCAGGAGACCAGAGTTTGAACTCTTAACAGTTTACCTGAACAAAGATATCATTTACCCGAAGAAAATTATTGCATATTAAACTGCCGTCTTTTAAATGTTATGTTTGGACTTGTGATCAAAGCCATGTGGGTGCTAATCAAAAGATAATTCAGCTTAATGTACTTTAAAAACATTATTTTATAAAAGCAGGATGAATGCTAATGGTGACCTTGGAAATGTTTAACCATATCTGTGTGGTAATAATTATGGTTTTTGTGTGTGTGCGTGTTTTTCTGTAGGTGTGTGTGTCACTTTCTCAGTGGGGGTCTGGCCCCATATTTCCTACGTGAATTAGGGTGGCAGGATGTAAGATAAGCCAATTAAACGCTTTTGGGAAGTCTAGCTGTAGTCCAACTTCATAAATGATGAAGTGGTGAGAGTGCTGGTGGGTCCTGTAGGACCGCTGTAATTAGAAGTTCCATTAACGATCACAAAAAGCCTCGTCTTTGAAGTGCTTCTCCTAATCCAGTCTCTGTCACATTCTCTCAGTGCGCTCATGGAGAGCCTGGAGGAGATGTCCAATCAGAGTCCAGCGCTGTGACGGTTATTATACTTATGACAAGAGCTTCTCCTCTCGGCGTCGAGAATATTGAAGGGTCGTCGTGGTTACTGCGGAAGCGGCAGTTGGTGTATTTTTCGTGGCGTCAGTTGGATCAACAGAAGTGAAATACATTTACTACTCTGCTGTTTTCTTACCTTTAATATATAATACGGATAAACTAAACCGCATTTCTTTGCCAAAAAACATGTAATTACCAGTGTTCTTTGATGAACTGTTGAACAGATGGTGACTTTCCTTGACTTTTAATAGCCCAAACTAAACCAGTGCAGTTTAAAGTTGACCAGTTTACTGTAGTAGCTGGCTCATTTGAACTTGTCCATCCATCTCTACTTCCTAATTGAGTTTCAGTTTAATCACATGTGGATTCGGCCATCTGTTGCCTCTCTGTATCGCCGCTCTCCTCGTCTTGGTATAAATGCTCTCGCCTTTCGTAGCCAGAGATATTCACAAACCACTCTGCCTGTGACCGAATCCAAACAAGAGGTGACCTTTAAGTAGAGGGTGGGGCTTGTCTGAAGATGATTGGTGCATATCCCTTCCTCCTTCATCCAATCAGATTAAAGAAATCCATAAAAAACAATTATTTTCAACACACCACCCAATAATCTTTCACCTCACATGACCATAAACACACAGTGTTGGAAGAGAGGAGGAGAGCTGTGTTTCCTCCGAAAGGCGGAGGAGCGAGTCTGTATTTTGGATTCCTGGGCCTCGATCTCGCTCCTACGTCCTGATTGGTCGGATAAAAGCCAAACAGAGTTGAGGTTAACTCCAGGAGAAGGATACATCAGACCTGTGGCACTCAATGCATTTCAAATGCTGTGTCCTTGGGATGCAAGGTTACTGCAGAGCTGCAGAGCGCCGGGCAGCCCGCTGGAAACAGGTGTTAGGATGAGAGGCTGTTAGAGAGGTCGGGGGAAGGAGAGGTTTTAGAGGCTGAGGGAGAGGCTGTGGGCGTGAGGCCGGCCTAGCAACCGGGGATCTCCAGGAACCCCCTGCTGGTTGTTGGTTCACCTTGAAAACAAAGTTCCATCAGGAGATTAAAGCTGTCTTTCAAATCCAGTGCACAATATGTTACTGGATTCAGGATGTTTTCATGGAACTCATCAACCACGAAAGTCTAAGGCTGAATCCCAATACTCTGTCTAACCCCTTACCCCTACCTCTTACCCCTACCCCTACCCTTACCCTTACCCTTACCCTTACCCTTACCCTTACCCCTACCCCCTACCCCTACCCCCTACCCCTACCCCCTACCCCTACCCTATACCCCTACCCCTACCCCTACCCCTACCCCTACCTATACCCCTACCCTTACCTTACCCCTACCCCTTACCTATACCCCTTACCTATACGCCTACCCCTTACCCCTACCCTTACCTATACCCCTTACCCCTACCCTTACCTATACCCCTTACCCCTACCCTTACCTATACCCCCTTACCCCTACCCCTTACCCCTACCCCTTACCCCTACCCCTTACCCCTTACCCCTTACCCCTTACCCCTTACCCCTTACCCCTACCCTACCCCTTACCCTTACCCCTTACCCCCTTACCCCCTTACCCCTTACCCCTACCCCTTACCCCTACCCCTTACCCCTTACCCCTTACCCCTTACCCCTTACCCCTACCCCTTACCCCCCTACCCCTTACCCCTTACCCCTTACCCCTTACCCCTTACCCCTTACCCCTTACCCCTAACCCCTTACCCCTTACCCCTTACCCCTTACCCCTTACCCCTTACCCTTACCCCTTACCCCTTACCCCTTACCCCTTACCCCTTACCTATACCCCTTACCCCTAGCCCTTAGTTTTGCGCGTTCCCGTGAGAGTAAGTGTGGTCCCAATACTCTTTTTGATCGAGGGCTAGGGCTAAGACGAAGGGGTATACACCCCTTAAAACCAAGTAAACTCGGGAGCTTACTTGAAACCTAGGGGTATGTGAATACTGATCTACCTGCAACAATGACGGACAGATCTCCAGATTCCCATAAAGAATATTGGGATTCGGCCTAAACTCCTAGATTTTTTGTTGATGAATTCCGGTTGAAATTAAATGGTAAACATTTGAAGAATGTGTTTGTAAGTGGTGTGCAGATTGTTTTAGCAGCGGTCTCTGGGTGTTGTGCTTCTCACTGCCTCTCTGGCTAGACAGCTTTGAAGGCTGACCTTGAGGGATTTGAGACTTGCCTGTGAAAAGTCACAACTGGGTTTGTGTTGGGTGGTGAGGTGAGAGGAGGGGAGGGGTGTAGGAGGAGGAGGGGAGGGGTGTGAGAGGAGGAGGGAGGGCTGGAGAGAAGTAGGGGAGAGTGAGGGGAAGAGGAGGGAGAGTAGGGGGTGTAGGAGAGGGGAGGGCTTTAGAGGAGGATGGGTGGAGAGGAGGAGGGGTATGGCGGGTTATAGGGGAGGGCGTGTGGGGTGGAGAGAGGGTAGGTAGAGTTATGCGGGGTGGAGAGCGAGACTTGGTAGGGTGGCGTGCGAGGAGCGCGGGAGAGACGAGGGGTGGAGCGGAGGATGGCGCGGGTGTCGCGGCGGCGGGTTGGTTCTCGGTTGCCGCTGCTGCTGGGGCTTTTGCTCTATGCTCGTCTTTCGGCGTCGTGGGCCGCTCTACGTCGGCGTGGCGGGTGCGTGGCGGGTGTCGCTGCGGCTCGGGCGTGGTGGTGGCTCGTCCTGCTGGGCGCTGCGCGCGGGCGGGCGGGGCTGGCGGCGGGCCGGGTTGCGCGTCCGCGGCTTGGAGGTTTCGCGGCGGCGTGGCTTGTCTGGCGGTTCGAGGTCTGCTTTGAGTGTGGCGCACTGGCAGGTATATCATCGTAAGTTTTTTTTCTAGGCTCTTTCCTCGTTGTCTTTGTTTGTTCTACGAGTCTCATCCTCGTGCTGTGTGTCGCGACTGGTCGGTCGAGGGGCCGCTCTCTTGTTGCGGCCTGCGAGCTCGCGGGGTGGCGCCGGCGCTGGGGTTGCGGCGTGCTGCTGGTAGGTGCGCTGCGTTCCGTTCTTGCGGCCTGCTCCTTGCAGTCGTTTGGCCATTGGCGCTAGGCAGCGGCTGGCAGCGGGCGGGTGGCGTCTATTCGGCGGGGCGGGGTGGCGGCGGCTGATGAGGAGGGGACAGCGGCATTGCGAGATGTGACTGCGGGGACAGGGACCGCCTTCTGTCTCGTGTTATGTTCGCTTGCCCTGCCTGCCACTTCACTAAACCCGTTCTTAATCTCATCCCTCCCTTTTCCCTCCTCCTACATCTCTTTCTTCCTGCTCTGCTTCGCCCGCCCCCCCCCGCCCCCCTTCTCCCCCGCTCACTACTACCCCACCACCCTATTCTTTACTTTTCTGTTCCCTCCCCTTTCCTTCTCTGACTGTCTCTTAACCACTCTGAAACCACCCGGTTGAAACTCCCGCACATTTATGTCTGCTTTGTTTCTGTCACTTCATCCTTCAACAGCCTCATCTCCCAACCCTCGTCCACAGCTTATGTTTCATCTGGGACTTGCTCTCAGGTAGAATTCTAATTATCGCTCTCCTCCTACCTGCTCTCATTTCTTCTCTCTCTGTCTCTCTCGATGGATACCTCACTTCTCTGGTCTCCTCCTCGTCTCTCTCTCTCGCTCTCTTTTCCTCTCTCCTCTCTCTCTC
>CAEFZP010004221.1:0-11589 GCA_903064625.1 Mallotus villosus | reverse complement strand
TGTGTGTGTGTGTGCGCGCGCGGATGTGTTTGTTTGAGGGAGAAGAAAAACAATGTGGCACGGTTTAATACAGACAGACAGACAACAACGACTCTGGGAAAAAATAACTCAAAGGCCTGAAACCAAGTGTTATACTCACAGTCTTCGTATTCGTCAACTATCATGGCCGCTGAGGAGACGCCTCTGAAAGAGAGGAAGAAGAAGACGGCGTGAGACGGAGGTCGTTTTCCACTCTGTCCGTCCGCGTATAGCTCACCTGGCGCTGCGGGCTTGGTGGCCTTCAGCATCTTGGCCTGCAGCGCCTGGAGACTCAGAGTGGTCGACTACGTACTTCCGCTCAATTTTGATTTCGCTTCTGTACTAGGTCTGGATCTCCGGTACGCATTTCAGATCTTGGAAATAGATTTTCTATTTGGCCCATCAGCGAACAGAGGGAGTGGCTGAGAACGATAACGTTGATGTCGTGCGCTAGTTTGTGTTGTAGTTCCGTAATGTCGGCGGAGAAAGATGCGAGCGAAGCCATTCGGTCCGTTGTGGCAACACTGCTGGATATCCAGAAACTAAAGCCGGAGCAAGAACAAGTGTTGCTGAGTTTTCTTGGTGGCAATGATGTTGTGGCCCTTCTCCCCACGGGTTCGGGAAAAGTTTGATTTTCCAGCTACGGCAGCTAGCTCCGTTACATTAGTGGTGCAGGAGTTGGCTAAGGCGAACGCTGGCTATTGGTTATGGCAGATGAGTGGCTCTGGGCAAATCCAATAGTTTTAAACTTCAACAGAGTACCCGCCTACAAGGAAGTCAACGTTTGTCAATGAAGCGGAGCCAGACCCTCTGTACAAATGCAATATGTACGAGAGTCTGGTTAGGACCAGGCTAGTGTTTTATACCCGTTGACCATAAAACCCACACGCCAGCAAAACGCTACTCAGTCGTTATTCACACGTTAGTCACACGCTAAACACGCTCGTCTAACGTTGACTTATCGTTTGTTGCGCGCTAGGTACATGTCGTCGCGCCATTGACACATCACCACAATAGTTTTCAGACGTGTCTTACTTGGTCGCTGTTACACGCTCCTCATGCGTCAGTCCCACGCCTGATGTGTCCACCTCGCTCAAGAACGCTCGAAATTGAACGATAAGAACTTTCAGAAAACGTTGACCAGGACATTATGGTGTGACGGGGCCTTTAGTGTCACGTCCGTGCAGGGTCGCCAGTCCTCTAGAGGGCGACACTCACTCTAGAGCACCTAAACACTACCTTTCTTCTACACTGGGCACACCTGAGGTGATTACTACCTTCTATTTAAGCACTGGGTGTCCTTCCCTCTTCACTCGGTCATGGAGTTTCGTGAGTACGGTACCTTTCTTTACACTTTCCCTGTGGATTATCTTTGTGGACTACCCTTCCGTTGGACTACCTGTTCTATTTGGCAAATAAACTACTATTGCATCAACCCTGCAGTCTGCGTGTGTGCCTGAAAATCCCGGCCTGATATTTAGCTTCTTGTTTATCTACTTAAGGCTACTTTTATATCAGGGGGTTAGGGTTAGCACACTGTTGCACAAAAGTAGAATAAAGATATCCAGGATAACTGAAAAGGCGCCGCTTAACTTAGTGTGATCAGCTCATCGCGGCTTAATCGGTTGCACGTTTGCCGAGCCAGGATGAGAAGGTAAAGCTATGTCAATTCAGGTGTACATAGTTGGGATAAGTGCAGCTTCACGGATTTCTTAAATAGACCAAGGTATCGATCACAAATTCACTGATGCAGCACATGCGTGCAGCATTCTTCACCCGCTGAGCAACAATTAATAATATGTACGATCAGCAAGACTAATATGTTATAGCCTACAAATACGTAAAATACATGACCAAGACTATGAAATGTGAGGACATATAATAAAAATGTGTGCAAAAAAATTAGCAGCTCAGCCCAGTTTGTGTGGGATTGCGCAATCCGAGAGGAGGCACAGCTATATTCGCTTCTTTCCCCGTATTTGAACAGGAAAATACTTAAATTCAGCGATAGTGGCTATAAAACCCCTTGGAATCATCCAATAATTATATTTATATCACAGATCAGTGGACACTATTATTTTACTATTATTTTATGTTATTCGTTTTATTACATATGATGACACTGCCTCCCCTGACCGCACGTCACTGCAAGTAGCCTACTCGCCCGAAAAAGCTAACAGGTCAGATTTGTCCCGAAACACCCTTTCATGTCTAAAAGCACGTCTTAATATCAGTGCTTCTTCGTCCAACATGTCGTTTAGAAATGGGAATGCCATGGTGCAAGAAGAAACACAGATACTTTATATATTGCCCTCATCACTGAATTTATTCAACCATTTCTAACCATCTAAACAACTGCAATAGTAGGGTTTAAAATCGTGACAGCAATAGTGACAAGTAATGCATGTTAATAAAAATAAATCAGAACACATTCAGAAGACAACAAAATAACTGCTAAATACGTTTATTTCGGATCAGAGCGTCCGCTGATTTAACACATGAGACTCCAGAATTAAGCTTAGCCTGACTGTTAAAGAATAAATCTCCATGGTTACTTGGCTGGGCTTAATTCAAGCTGCTTTCGTGCAACCAAGTCAAAGCTAAAGTCATCCAGGATAACTTGAATATCCCGGCTTTATCGCTTATCCTGGTTTCGTGCAACAGCCCCCTGGGGCCTGTACTACGAAGCAAGATTTGGCGTTAGCGAGGTAACTTCAGGTTCAACCCCGGGTTTTCTGTACTACGAAGGTGGATCACTTGTTATCGGGGTAGATCGCCATGGTAACATATGCTGAACGGCTAACCTGGTCGGGAGCAGGTTATAGTTGGAGATCAGAGATCAACCGGTATAAAAGCCCCGCCCACTAACTCATTCTTGAGAGGATAATGGCGTTACCGTTCATAGAAGATGTGGAGCTTGGTGCGCGGATATTGAGAGGTGCGCTCAGAACAGCCAGAACATCAGAATCAGAAAGGGTTTTAATCGCCATGAAAGTTTGCACAGACAAGCAATTTGCTTTGGCAGGAAGGTGCGTCGTTAAACATATAGGAATCCTAAAAAAATAATATGAGATCCAACTATAGGAAAAGTACATAGACTGGCAATGCTTAGAATGTGCATATGCAATGCATAGCGTTGCGTTATTTCGCTACGGGTACTTTTATGTAGTGTCATGTTGATATGTTATTCCTATTCAATGGGGTGTCTCCCCTTAAAACCCCTTCTGCTGTCCTTGGGTTGCTTTGACCCACTTTCTAATTATTTCCATATCAAAATGTTGGGTTTCTTTCAACCAAAACATTTCAAACCAAAAAGAACAATGTGTATACGTAGCCTACAATGATCATTTCACTACCCACAAAAGACACAACAAAAAAGCCACAAAAAGGTATAACCAAAACGTAGAAAAAAGTTTAACAAATACATCCTCATGTGTTCTCCCTTTCCTAGGAACACAGAAAAATAATGTCAGTGTAACTAAGTTTAGTGTCATTCAGTCATGTACTATATCTTCTCATATTCCAGTTTTCTATCTCCAACCTTGTTTTTTAAATTAAAAGCCTCTTATACTCTATATCAAGCTCCAGGGTTCTTTTATACAGGGCCCTCACATTGTCTGCTCCAACCTGAAACAAATAAAGAACATTGTCCCTTTGTAAGGCACACTTGGAGAAAGTTGAAGGTGTCCATTTGACTACTGTGTTTCAAGGTTCATTGCTTATACTTGTGTCTTTGTCTTGGCCTTGAAGTGGAGGCCCTATGCTCAGGGGGAGGAACAAGTTCCTCTTCCTGCTGAGTTTAACACCATAGCAATTGAATCAATTGATTTATATTTGAAATGAGCACTTCAAGGACTTATGTCTCATGTTATGTTCAGACCACCACCATTAGTAAGTCATTACAGACACTTCAATCACAGCCACACGTTCACACACTCTCACCATCCATGTTGCAAGTGGTAAAACAAAATCAAAAGTGTACCCCCAAAATGCTCTCTGAGCAGGCAGGCACAGTTTCCTGATCATCTAGGACCTCCACTCCTCCCAGAAAGTAAATGGCATATTTGATCAATATTCAACAACCACATATGGCATACGTACTGGCGTATGACTATTAGTTTCATGGTTACCTCTGTATGGCACAGTGGGACGACAGTGGATGGTGGCAGCAACACCACTATATTTCCTGTCACTGCAGAGGACAGTAATACATTCCACTTAGTATTGCTAGTTTATTTACCCTTAGTATAGATGGTCCACATATTTACATTTAAGGTTCCTATGTGTTTATTGTATGCACCTTCCTGCCAAAGCAAATTCCTTGTCTGTGCAAACTTTCATGAATAAATCCCTTTCTGATTCTACATTTCACTTCTACAATATTTATAAATAATTGTTGAATGCACATGGTCACATAGATCACTTGAAACATACATATGCCTGGGTTTCCGAGCTGCTGCCACCAGGGTCTGAAGAAGTGCCACTTCCACTCCTTCCATCATGGGGCGACCCTGGTAGCTGGAGAGGGCCAGCTCCTCAGCAAGAGTGAAGCCCTGTGGAGGAGTTCATTGTTCTATGGGCCCTTGGTAGCTATACCAATATCCTACAAAAGGTACTGGCAATTAAGCCAGTAAGTATTGCCTACTGCTACTTACTTATGTTTTTATTTTTTTATTTGCTCCCACGATCGTTTGCCACTTCCAGGGTTGCAACTAAAATAATACAGCAACAAAAGTTTAACGTTAAGGAATGCACACGTGTAATTATGGTCACATCTTGTGCCTGGGACAGTGATATCAATAGGTTACATCATGTAGGCTAGTTTACGCATTTACAGCGTCTGCTATTTTCTACCAGTTTAGCAGCAGCAAATTCGTTGATTGTTGCCTGTATCATATGTCTGTATTCCTGATATGTTCGTGTAACAATATTTCACGCAGGAGGAGTAGACAAAGTTTGTAAGTTTATTGTCCGGAATGTCCGCTCCTCTTCCGTGACATATGCGGCTCTTGTTTTGTCCGTGTTTGCGATTGGATATACGGTGCAAACACCGCCCCTTTATGTGAACGCGCACATCTCTAGATTAGAAAGATCTGGGTTGAGTTAGAGAGTTGATAACCGCCGTCGTGATACCGTTAATCGTGATTGCGATTGTCTCGCTTTGTGTAGCCGGGTAACTGAGACTAATCCAGAGCATGTTGATCTTGATTCGTAGTACAGGCCCCTGGTCTCTGCTATTAGCCATAAACTGCAAATGTATGTGATGTATGTGTGAGTGACAAATTGTGCTGTAAAAATAAATAGTAAAAGCTTTTTCATCAAGGGTGTTTGGTACAAGCTTAATGCAACGTGTTAAAACTTACATGATATGGGGGGTGCACTAGTAATCTTCCCTCCTTAAATAATGTGATTGTGACAGTTCGTTTTGCTCACAGCCATTCCCATACATTTAATCACCGAATGCATCACGGGCACTGCACACGTGGATATATCAACAGGAACAATGTTCGTACGACTTTATAAAGGATGCATCTCTTAAATAATATATTGTGCTTATGTCTTATGAACTTAGGAGTTTGTTTAGGCTTAATTGTGTCTCACACAGGGTGTGGGGGAATGGCTGTATTTTGTGTCTTAATCATTTCAGAAGCAACCTTGAAACCGGGCTGAGACGGCACCCGAGCAGGTGGGACCAGCACTGGGTTGCACCAGCTATGCGTAAATTCAAACGTAGCCTAGTTTGAACGTATCTACTAATTTAGGTCGGAGTTTACGCACTACTAACATTTAAGCGTTGCACCAACTTACAAAGTTCCAACGTAGACATAAGTTACAACTTAAATCGTACACCTAGCCCTTAGTGGGTGTAAAGTCCTCCGTAAAATAACGGTTGGAATGGCGCATCGTTTTGAAAGGTGGGATCATTTGGAGGACGAGGAGGAGATTATAATAATGCCTGTTTTGCGTCGGCAACGTGTTCTTCGCGATAGGTTACACCCCTTAGACATGTATGACGACTTTGATTTATACTCGCGCTTTCGTTTTCCAAGAGCGGAGATAGAGACAATTACCGATCTGCTAGCTGCAGACTTGCAGCACGACTCCGACAGAAACGGGGCCCTAAGTCCGTCCTTACAAGTGTGCCTGGCATTACGCTATTTCGCTACGGGCTCATTTCAAAACTTGGTTGGGGATTCAATTCAAGTGCATAAATCTACTGTATGTAGAGCAATTAGAAAGGTCGCACTATCATTGTGTAAGCGCTTGAACGAGTATGTTAAGTTTCCAACTCAGCCTGAGCCACAAAACACGACCCGTCAGAAACTCCATCAGATAGCCGGTTTCCCTGACATACTTGGCTGTGTAGATGGCACCCACATCAGAATCAAAGGACCCAAAGAAAACGAAAATGACTTTGTGAACAGGAAGGGATACCACTCAATCAACACGCAGATTGTATGTGATGCTGACCTTATAATAACAAATTCGGTGATCAAATGGCCAGGGGCAAAGCACGACAGCTTCATCCTCAAGCAATCTAGCCTTTGGAGAGACTTTGAGGCTGGAAGATACCCTGGGAGGTTGCTAGGAGATTCAGGGTATCCCTTGAGAAAATGGCTTATGACCCCATACCTAAACCCAGCAAGTGTCAGTGAGCAGCGCTACAATTCAGCACACATCAAGACCAGAAATGTGGTAGAGCGGTGCATAGGTGTTCTGAAGAACCGATGGGCCTGTTTGCACAGAGGTATCCAGCTATATTTTATTCTAACTCATTGCCTACTTTATTTTAAGCACTGCAGGCTCTGGATCCTCACATAGCCTTTTATGTCCCCAAATGAATACCTACATGCCTTCCTTTTGTCATAGGCATCTTGATGGAGCCTGACAGAGCTGCAGCTGTAACTGGTGCCTGCATTGTCCTACACAACATGGCAATGATGTGGAAAGTACCACTGGTGGAGGAAAGAAATGCAGATGATAGGGGTGACATAGATATTCCCTTCAGAGAGGACAACCTACCAACTGAGGCTACCACTGTCCGGGCCTACCTTACTACATCCTACTTTGGATGAGCTGCTAATAAATGACCTCCCACAAGAATGGGCATGAACAAAAAATGTATATTGCAATAAGTTTATTAGGTTTAGGCCTACTGCAAAACAAGAACACGATAGCTAAAAAATAATTATCCAAATATTTGAAATAAGAAACTTTACAAATAAATAATAATTATCAATAAAAAAATATGATATAAATAGTAATAAATATTATTATTCATCGATTTATTCTGCCCTAAGAGTTGTCTGAATGCTATGGCTCATTTGAAAGTGTGATGACGTATCCCTTTGTTTTAAGATCTTCTTTTAGTGTAAATATTTCTATGTTCAATTTGATCTTTTCAAGCTCAATTTTTTCTTTTTCTGCTTGTATCTTTTCTGTTTCCCGTTTGAGCTTTTCAATTTCCGCTTTAAAGAGTTGACATCTTAGTGTGTCAATATTCTCCTCTGTGCTAGGAGTAGGAGGCCTTCTGTTGCCTTTAGCACGCTTGGCTGCTGGTGGTAGGTGGGTGTTGGAGCCATCCTGAGGTGTCTCAAGCAGACATGTTTCTGCAGGTGGGGAGAGAGGTTGTTCGGCTGTTTGAGGGAGTGGTGGTTCTGGTGTTGGTGCGAGGGCTGTTGCTGGGAGAGATTTTGGGGAAACTGGTGCCGGAGCATCTTCTGCTGTTCCACTCTCAACCCCACATGAAATCCCAATTACTGAGGGGGAGTCCTCACCAACAATGTCCAATACAAGACTGGAATATGGTCCCATGTCTGGCTTTGGACCACCTCCTGTTGGGACATTTCGTGGAAAGTCCTCAACGGCTTGCATTTTTAAATCACTCCACTTCTTTCTGACTTCCTTGACATCCCTGTGCTCCACTCCTTTTGAATTGATGGTGTCTGTGATGTCCTCCCATATTTGTTGTTTAATTTTATTTGTTACAAAGGTGTTAAATTTGGATTCTAATGGTCCTTTGTTTAGTTTATATTTTGAAAGCAGGATGATTATTTCTTCATGTGTGAAGTTTTTCTTTCTTGGCCTACGGTCAGACATTGCCAAATTCCTGAAACAGTACAAACTAGATTAACTAAGGTAACTTGACTAACGTAACATTTTGACGGTAACATTACATTGTTGAAGAGCAAATATAACCCCATTTTGGATTAGATAGCTAACTTTAAACAATTCTAATTGTCTAACAGTTTGCCAGTGTAGGCCATCATTATGTTTTTGTTATAATGTTACAATTTCGCCTGCCCAGTAATAGAATACACTAACTACAGCAGGCTACTACTAGTACAGCTGTTGCAGCTACCGGTAGTTACCGTTATGAACCCTGGCCTGATATCTTAAGAGTTGACGGTTTCACTGATCACCACTCATCTTCACTGTGTTGCACTAGCTGTTTACATGAAGATTAAGGTAGTACTTTAGTTATCGCCTAACAATTTTTCCTAGTTTACGTAGTCTAGATACCTTTCTTTTGTTTCGTGATTATCGTTTTGCTGTTAGCCTCTTCTAGATGCGTAGCTAAGTATTCAAACTGACAGATGGGCACGAGAGACATGTTTGAAACACACGTTCTTGCCTACAAAAACTGTCACGGTCACATTAAAAACAACAGTAAACACAATGAATGACAACACAAGGACTTTATTTCCGAGATCATTGCATAAATGCAATAGTGCCTAACACAGATGTACGTTAGCTGAGTAGCTAGTCTATGAAACCCACCTAGCGTTATCATTTGTCAGCTGTTTTCATAATATATTTTTTGACAACACGGTACTAAACACTGCATCAAGAATAGTGCTTATCACTGATTGGCCACAGAAAGATAAAACGTCACTTTCCGCGACATTATTTAGTAGTGTCGACTTTACGCCAGTGTAGCTAAGATGAAACGTACGTATCCGTGGTGCAACCAAACATCGTCTCAGCTTTAGTATCAAACTAACTAGTTTAAACGTATCGGTTAGTATGGACTTTGCACCCTAGACTAAGAAAGAATTTACGCACAGCTGGTGCAACAGGCTGCAGGGATGGAAATTATTTTTTGGGGCCACTGTGGCTGGTGGATTTCAAAATCTACCAGCCACTCAATGTTTTTACCAGCCACTTTCTTGTTTTTAACTGGCAATGTGTAACTGCATGTGAAAATGAATACTACAAGATATTTTGACGATTCGTGGTCTTTTATGGCTTCCAGTTTGAGGTTTTTAGTCCCAACCAGGGTTTTTCCTGGGTCACGATGGGTCTTCGGTGCTCCAAAAAAATGATATATCTTATTTTTCTTTTTTTCTAATCCATGTATTTATTCCCAGGTTTTTGCAATTTCCTTTATTTTCTTTGTGCCTACTATCATTCAAGGTCAAGAATACCCATGGAGGCTGCGTTGGAAATTCTTAATCAAACTTTTGTTAGCATTTTGAGTGGAAATTTCATTAGCATTTGTACAGGTGTAGTCGTGCACGTCGGGCTGCCCCTTGCAGCAGAACGACAGTTTGTTGGCCGCTATGTCCATTCGCGCACCTCACAGTTGCGTATTGATCAGACAAGAAGACACGCTTATCAACTCGATTACCAATTATTTGTTTGTAAACATTCAGGATGCGTGCAACATAATGGCAGAAAACCGGGAAAGATAGCTTTTATAATGGCTAGAGAATTACACGGATTATACAAATGGTTAGATTTTAAAAGACCAAAAAGGTAGAGGAGGACAGCCTATAAGAGAGAAAGGGATTCCCTATTGATCTGTAACATCAGAATTTTTATTTGGGTCACGAAAGTCTTGAAATTTGAGTGAGAATGTCGCCCGGTAGACCGCATAGTCGGGCTGCAGCCACGTCTTCACGTCATGTCACAAAGTTCATAATTTTACAGTTTTACAGTCAATTCTACATCTAAAAAGACGAGTAGGGCAGCTTTCAAGACATATGGGATTTTGCTTTTAGCCAGCTGGTCCGATTATTTTTGTGATTTGTGTAAACTGGCAATCTGAGTGAGACTGCGTCCCCGTTACACTGTTTTGACGGTAGCCTCACACTGGAGTCGCGTTTTTCATTGCAGACTTTTTTTGGCCTTAGGCGCTCGTGATTTGTCATAGGCGCTCGGGAAAACGGCTTAGGCGCGCGCCCACATTTTCTCTATGCTATTCTTATTTAGCCTCCACGGTGGCCGGTAGGTGAAGCGAGTTTACCCGCTACAACACAAAATCACCTGCATTTGGCTGGAGGCTAATTTCCATCCCTGGGTGGGACGCGTCAGCAAGAACAACTCCCTGATGCATGAGAAAGCTCAACCCTCTTTTCATCTTACTGCACTGTATAATATATCCTGGGGCAGGGACAGATAGCCAGTTGGACTTTGTGAACCAACCCAAACTCAGTTGCAAACTTTACATTAAGCATTACATAGGCCGATTGGAATAGACACAAATAATTGTAATCCTTCGAAACTTCAGAGGGTCTTTTAAATTCAGCGCCTTCATGCAGGGTCGCAGATCCTCAACTTTAGTTGGAGGTCAGTGCAAAGTATGTCGGCCCTCAACACTCGGACCTCTTCTTTCCATGGTCAAAACAATGATAAAACAGGGTCTGATTCAGTTTTCTCAAGCTGTTATGGCAGCCACAAACTGCACAGTTGACACTGGGAATCTCTATTAGCCTTAAATTAGAACCAGAGCCTGTTTAAGACACTGTTTTAGTACCGTTATAAAGCAGAAAGTATCTAAACCGGAAATGAGAATCACGGATGGCCGCGCCAATCGTGACTTCTGGAATAAGGTGAATAGAGGTGTAGTCTATAGAGCTTGTAAGGCAGCACCCGCTGTTCGTTGAAGACAGTGCTGCAAAATTATCTTTGTTTTCATGTCAGTCTCCAAAACACCAGCAAGTCTCCAACAACACCGGAAAAAGTCGCTAGATTTATCGCCAGTCGCTTTATGTTGCACATGGATTTAATCTACAACTTTTTTTAAGCAAATGGCTTTCTCTCCACAGCTGATGACGGATCATACTGCTGAAGATGGGCCTTCTGTTGAAATGAAGATCAGGTCTAAAAGGCATGAGAATGCTGCGGACATCTGATTTTATTCTCTTTAGGGCACTGAAGGCTCTTTTTCTCAGACAAACCTCTGCGCTCTAAGAGTTCCCTCTCAGTAGCCAAGACATAATTGGGCCTCCGATCAATGGAGGGCATTGAAAACAGTTGGGGGACTCGGAACTTTCGATCCCCGTCGTCAGTCATGCCTTCCTCTTCCTAGGACCGCCACGCCAGGCAGGGGCAGATGGTCTATTCTATTAATTTCCCTGTTTTGAGATGAATTTCCTAGCAGTTTGTGAAACAAAGGGGAGGTTCAGGGGTAGGCGGGACATATTTCAGGGGTTAGGGGTCTCTGCTGCCCTAAGCACTGAGAGACCACCGCACCAAGACGCCTAAGTTGAGTCATCGTGGCAACAGCTTGGACAACAACTTTTGTTTCGGAGGACTTCTGAGGAATGCCACAGACAATTACAACAA
>CAEFZP010004217.1:0-55639 GCA_903064625.1 Mallotus villosus | reverse complement strand
ATGAACGTATCAGGAGATCTACCAGCCCAGAGCAGTCGAAGATCATGGCTCAAGATTGATCCCAGTAGGCAGCCTAACTCATAGCACATGGTTGAAAGGACCAGCTTTCTTGTTTAGGTCAGCAGAGCCGGGAACACTTCGCACACCTTTCGACTTGGTTGATCCTGGATCTGACTTCGATATCCGTCCCCAAGTTTCTTGTCACACCACCAATGTCTCCAACAACAAGTTAGACCCCAAGTGCTTCGAGAGGTTCTCAAGCTGGCCAGCACTGACACACGGAACAGCAAGGCTTGTGCATGTTGCTCAGTCCTTCAAGGTAGGCAGCAGCTGCAAAGGATGGCACATCTGCAAAAAACCCTGCTCCAGGGTTTCTCGCTGAAGAAAGGTAGGCTCTTCCTACCCTGCAGAGCCGTAGGAAGTGGCAGGAAGAGAAGCCCAACCTGAAGGAGGGAGACATTGTGATGCTGAAAGATAGTCAAGTGAAAAAGAACGACTGGCCCATGAGCATCGCCGTGAGACCTTTCCTGGCAGAGATGGGAAAGTGAGAAAGGTTGAAGTCAAGACAGCAAGAGAGAGGTCATGCAAGATCTTTCTGCGTCCAGTTTTGGAGCCTGTCATACTCCTCTCTTCAGAGACTGATAATTTACTTTAAGTTATAGTGCTAATGTTGGCATCTTTACAGATACCAGACGGGGAATGTTCTGGCCCCTGTGGTTGGTTTGAGTTTATTTGGTTTGAGTTCATTTTGTTTCTGATATTGTCTGTTTGCTTAAGTTTCTACAACCTGTAAAGAAGAATTCTGGTTAGCATAAAAAATGGTGACAGCCACTCTGTGAAGCTGCAGATCAGAGTTATTAAACTCCATCCTTCTTGCAATTATTTTTGTAGAAGCATTTTCTGTAAGTAAAATCAATAAGAACATACTTACCTTTCAATTCATGATGACATGTTATCATGGATTATCATTGAAGTGATAGATTTACGTATTTTCTTGATTGTTGCATGCTTGGAGATATCTGTCCTATGTAACTGATCTTGCCATGGTTGGGGAATTGTTTTGTATATGGCAGCATATTTCTGAGTTTCTGAAAATACATACTGTGCTATTAGTGAGAACTATAAGCTTAGTATTCAGCATACTCATGGTTGTTTTCCTTGTTTATTTCAGTTTTACAAATTTCCTAACACTGTACCTACAAACTGGTGACAATAAATCATAATTCAATTCTACGGTGACTGGAAGGAGTTTATCTATCTGTTAAGCTTAAGAAGGGTACTCTTTTGCAAGGGCAGAATATTGTGCCTGAGGAATTCACTTCATATTTTGAGGACTGTAAAATGATGAATGGTTAAAACATTTCTACCTTTAAGGAATTTTAGTTTTGAAACTACAACATATTTGTTTTAGTTTTGAGGTCTAGGTACGCACAGGTAATGTATATTGTATTAATTATTGTGATATTTATTGTGTGGCTTGCTATTTCAGATTATTTCAGTCAGAATGGATGATGGTTGGCTTAAGAATGCATATATTAAGCCCTCTGCTGCTTCTCTGTGCGCTGTTTACTCTTCACACCCTAGAAATGTTTCTGTACTGTGCGTTTTTTGTATATGCTAACCTAGCCACTGAAATGAAGGGATACAAAACTGGAGACAACCTTTCCTCCCTCTCCACCAGTCTCCTTCACTCACTCCAAACAATTAACAAAATATTAGTTACAATGCCAGCAGTGCATTATTGCAAGGTGTCAGACTTCCCCTGTCAGCTTTTCATTTGACCTAGCCTCCCTCCAACCAGACTGAAACGTGTGCTACTTCTGACTGGCTAGCTTTGTTGCTGGTATAGACCTAACCACTGTTATGTATGATATATTCCATCTCAGCCTACCCAGCTACTGAACATTAACTTCATCCAAAAGAAAACACAGCACAATATTGTAACCTTCCCACCTCCGCTACTTGCAAATTAATTTCTGTTAGAGATAACTTGTGTCAGACAATGACTGCAAGATGCACAAACACATGTGAATTGTGAATAATGCACATGAATCATCACAATAATAGCAGATGGGAAACTAACATATCTGTTGCTAGATTGAACACACCAATTGTTTAGTATGTAAGAATGGGTGTCAAACCTGCCCCCACCTCTCATATGCTAAAGTATGGAGTTTCTGGAGGTCTCAACTTGATGGCTCCACACCCCATTCAAGATGTGGTCTGATTGGTTGTTCTTGTCACGCCCACCCAGCAATAGTCTGGTGTGGGCGTGATTGTGTTTTGGGTTTTGTTTGTCACCCTCACTTCCTCACTGTGGACACACCCTCCTGTTCTCTCCCCACACCTGACACCAGTCACTCATCAGCGCACCTGTGATCCATCAGCTAATCAACCACCTACAAAGACCAGCCCGACCTTCCTCTCCCTGCCGGATTGTTACTTTTCTATCAATACCAGCCCAGTCTGATTCATTTGTGAATAAATACTTTATTTTGCACCAGTTCCGGTTTCTGCGCTTGAGTTCTGTCCCCAGCCCTGACAGAACAATCCGGCCAATATGGACTCAGAGGAACTGGAGCCGGTGCGTCATGCTATTGCCACGCAGGGAGCCCTCCTGGAGCAGCACGGTCAGCGTCTCCAGGACGTCATGGGTGGTTTTCATCGGCTTAACACGCGGCTGACGGAGATTCAGGCCGCTCCAGGTCCACCTCCTGCTGCAGTGTCCACACGGGAACCATGGGTTTCCCCGCCCGAGAGGTATGATGGACATCTGGGCAACTGTAAGACTTTTCTCCTGCAATGTGGTTTGGTTTTCGACCTTCAACCCCTGACGTATTCCACTGAGAAGGCTAGGATTGCTTACCTGATTAGCTTGTTGCGAGGAAAGGCGTTGGAGTGGGCGGCCGTTCACTGGAGGAGACAGGATCCGGTGACATCCACCTACGTCGCCTTCGTTCAGGAGATGAGTAAAGTGTTTGACCATCCTGTTCAAGGACAAGACGCAGCCAGGAGACTGCTGTCACTTCTCCAGGGGTCACGGAGTGTGGCCGAGTATTCCATCGAGTTCCGTACTCTGGTTGCTGAGAGTGGATGGAACGAAGCAGCGTCCCAAGCCGTGTTCGTTCAGGGACTAACTGAACAGTTGAAAGATGAACTTGTGTCACATCCAGAGCCTGGAACTCTGGATGATCTGATCGCTCTCTCTATCCGCATCGGCAACCGATGCAGTGAGAGGAGAAGGGGGAGGCGAGCGGGAGCAGCTGGCAGTGACGTCACTTCTCGTCGTGGACCTCGTTCTCCTGTTTTTGAGGTGCCTCTTCAGAGAGAGGACTTTGGGTGTTCCCAAGGAACCCAGAGAGCGGCTTCACCAGAGCCAGAACCCATGCAGCTGGGACGTAACCGGTTGAGCACGGAGGAACTTGAGAGTCGCCGAGCCAGTAACAGCTGCATCTACTGTGGTCAACAGGGCCACTACATCGCCACCTGTCCTACCCGCCCGTTAAACCGGAGGGCTCGCTAGCTCGGGGACGGATTCTAGCGAGCCGGACAACCATACCTTGGTCTTCCCGTCCTCGAACACAGCTGCATGCCACCATCTGCTGGAGAGGTCAGTCTCTGGAACTACTTGCACTAATTGACTCTGGGGCTGATGAAAGTGTGTTGGACACTAGTCTAGTGACTCAACTCGGGCTTCCCGTTGAACATCTGGAGGAGCCATTGGAGGCACACACCTTGGACGGAACGTTACTGGCCAAAATCACCACCAGAACCGGACTCGTTCAGCTTCAGCTGTCTGGTAATCACTCGGAACAGATACGTTTTTTTATCATCGATTCACCTCTCATGCCACTGGTTTTGGGTCACTCTTGGCTCATAAAGCACAATCCCAATATTGATTGGTCCTCAGCTAAAATAACTAACTGGAGCTCCGCCTGCCATGCCAGTTGCCTGCAATCTGCTCTACCTCTGTCTGTCTCCAATCAGAAGTCCAGCCTGGATGCTCCTGACCTTTCCCTCGTTCCTGCTGACTACCATGACCTCGGGGAGGTTTTCAGCAAACAACAAGCACTCTCTCTGCCTCCACACCGTCCGTACGACTGTGCGATTGACCTGCTGCCTGGTTCCACTTATCCACGTAGCCGTCTTTACAGCCTGTCTAAACCGGAGCAGGAAACCATGAAGGAGTATGTCAATGGATCTCTCGCTGCAGGCATAATTCGCCCATCATCTTCCCCACTCGGAGCTGGATTCTTTTTTGTGGGCAAGAAGGACGGGACGCTCCGCCCTTGTATCGACTTCAGAGGTTTGAATGACATTACCATTAAGAACAAGTATCCTCTCCCCCTCATGAGTTCAGCGTTTGAGTCCGTCCAGGGCGCTTCCATCTTTACCAAGCTGGACCTCCGCAACGCCTACCATCTGGTGCGTATCCGTGAGGGGGACGAGTGGAAGACAGCATTTAACACCCCGCTTGGACATTTTGAGTATCTCGTCATGCCTTTCGGCCTGACAAACGCTCCTGCAGTGTTTCAATGTTTGGTCAACGATGTTTTAAGGGACATGCTGGGCAGATTCGTTTTTGTCTACCTTGATGACATTTAGATTTTTTCTAGAGATCCTGCTGAGCACATACTGCATGTTCGTCAAGTTCTTCAGCGGCTGCTGGAGAACCGCCTTTTCGTCAAGGCAGAGAAGTGCGAGTTCCACGCCTCAACAGTTGCCTTTCTGGGCTTCATCGTGACTGAGGGACAAGTGTTAATGGATCCCAGTAAGGTGAGCGCCGTCCTAGAATGGCCCACACCAGAGAACAGAAAGCAACTTCAGAGGTTTTTGGGATTTGCAAATTTCTATAGACGTTTCATTAGGAATTATAGCCGTGTGGCTGCCCCTTTGACTGCTCTAACCTCCACCAAGATACCTTTCCTCTGGACACCTGAGGCTGAAGAGGCTTTCACTGGACTCAAGGACCGTTTCACTACTGCTCCCATCCTCACCCAACCTGACACAAGCCTGCAGTTTGTGGTGGAGGTCGACGCCTCAGATGTCGGAGTTGGAGCAGTTCTATCCCAACGGAGTCCAACTGACAACAAGCTTCACCCTTGTGCCTTTCTTTCTCACCGTTTATCACCTACAGAAAGGAATTATGATGTCGGGAACCGGGAGCTCCTGGCAGTTAAACTGGCACTTGAGGAGTGGAGACACTGGCTGGAGGGTGCAGAGCAGCCTTTTCTGGTTTGGACAGATCATAAGAACCTCGAGTACATCCGCTCTGCAAGACGCCTCAACTCTCGTCAGGCCAGGTGGGCCCTGTTTTTTGGTCGTTTTAATTTTGCTCTGACTTACAGACCAGGCTCTCAAAACGTCAAGCCGGATTCCCTTTCCCGCCTGTTTGTAAAGGAGGAGAGCGATTTCTTGGCTCCAGACACCATAGTCCCAGAGACCTGCGTGATTGGAGCAGTTTCCTGGGGAATCGAGAGGGAGGTTAAGGAGGCACTGCGAGCGGAACCAGGTCCGGGCAACGGTCCACCTGGACGCCTGTTTGTTCCGTTTTCTGTCAGAACATCTGTGTTAACGTGGGGACATTCCTCTAAACTTACCTGTCATCCGGGAGTGGCTCGCTCTCTCACATTCCTCCAGAGACGGTTCTGGTGGCCAACGATGGAGGCAGATGTCAAGTCTTTTGTTTCTGCCTGTCCGGTCTGTGCTCGGAGTAAGACTTCAAACCAGCCCAGTTCTGGTCTCCTGCGGCCGCTGCCGATTCCTCATCGCCCTTGGTCCCATATTTCCATGGATTTTGTAACAGGACTGCCACTATCGAAGGGTATGACCACCATCCTTACTGTTGTGGATCGATTCTCTAAGTTTGCTCGTTTCCTGCCTCTGCCTAAACTACCTTCGGCCAAGGAGACGGCTGAACTGTTGTTTCAGGAGATCTACCTGATATTCGGACTTCCCGTGGACATCGTTTCGGACAGAGGGCCCCAGTTCACCTCTGCTGTTTGGCGTTCCTTCTGCCGAGCCATTGGTGCCACCGTGAGCCTGACCTCTGGTTTTCACCCTCAGTCCAACGGCCAAGCGGAACGAGCAAACCAGAAGCTGGAAGTGGCTCTCCGCTGTATGGTCTCGACTAACCCTACCACCTGGTCATCTCAACTCCCCTGGGTGCAGTACGCCCACAATACTCTGCCGACCTCTGCTACAGGCCTGTCTCCTTTTCAGTGTGTCTATGGTTTTCAACCTCCACTGTTTCCGTCCCAGGAGAAGGAGATCTCTGTGCCTTCTGTTCAGTACCACATCCGCAGGTGTCATCGGACCTGGCATCGGGCACGGGCTACCCTGCTGAGGAATTCTGACTGCTACCAGCGCCACACTAATCGCCACCGGGTCCCTGCTCCATCCTACGCTGTTGGGGACAAGGTGTGGCTTTCTTCCAGGGATCTTCCTCTGAAGACTGACTCCAGGAAGTTATCTCCAAGGTTCGTGGGTCCCTTTGTGATCGAGAGGATTATTAACCCTGTAGTTGTTCACCTCAAGTTGCCTCGTACTCTCAGGGTGAACCCGTCGTTCCATGTTTCTCGGATCAAGCCGGTCAAGATCAGCCCTCTCCTGCCTCCTCCTCCTGCACCTCCTCCCCCTCGGATGATCGACGCCCATCCTGTGTACACGGTTCGTCGGATTCTGGACTCCCGCCGTCGGGGTAGGGGTATACAGTACCTCATTGACTGGGAGGGTTACGGTCCTGAGGAGAGGAGCTGGGAACCCAGGAGGCAGATCTTGGATGCTGCCCTGGTGAGGGAGTTCCATGGCTCGCATCCTGAGAAGCCTGGTGGAGCGCCTGGAGGGGTGTCACGCTGTCACGCCCACCCAGCAATAGTCTGGTGTGGGCGTGATTGTGTTTTGGGTTTTGTTTGTCACCCTCACTTCCTCACTGTGGACACACCCTCCTGTTCTCTCCCCACACCTGACACCAGTCACTCATCAGCGCACCTGTGATCCATCAGCTAATCAACCACCTACAAAGACCAGCCCTGACCTTCCTCTCCCTGCCGGATTGTTACTTTTCTATCAATACCAGCCCAGTCTGATTCATTTGTGAATAAATACTTTATTTTGCACCAGTTCCGGTTTCTGCGCCTGAGTTCTGTCCCCAGCCCTGACAGTTCTTGTCTATAAAGGGAATTGTAATGCATTGTTCTTTGGATTCTTGATCTCCTGAGACCTTCTCCTCAGTTCTCCCTTGTCCTACTGTCCTACTCCTTGCTCACTCTTGCTTTCTCTCTGATTTACAATGATCATGGTAGAGTAAAGCCTTCATTTGTAACATGTTTGCCTTGTAATTGATTTCATTCATTTGCAATGTTATTAAATGCGTATTCTATTTGACCGTAATTTGACCATTCTTGCTCTGATTTAACCCATAGTCAAATAACTATAATTTATATTTGTATTGGCATTATTTGGTTCAAGCTAATACACTGTTCAGTTTCCCATCTTCTTTTAAACCATAGGGGAATTCGTTTTGGTTCTTTCGACCATATATTTTACCCCCTACAGTATGTCAGAGTCCATTGTTAAAATCCTTGACACTTGTCATTACTGTGGAAGGACATGACACATGCTTGACATTTAGTCCCTGCAATCACATTTAACTGTTTGTGTATTTAGAAATCGCTCAGTATTATACCAGTATGCACAATGAGGTTGCTTCTTTTTTGCTCTTACATCAGGGCCATGACCACAACAGTACACACACACAACATTATCTCCACAGCACATCAACTCAGGGGCAATGTACTGGGCCCTACAGAAGGCAGCAGAGGTAGTGTCTGTGTGTGTCTGTTTGAGCTGACCAGGGAGGGAGAGTGTAGTGCAGTGGATAAAACCCTGTAAGCAGGCCCTGGCACTGGTCCCCGATTGCCTGCCTGCTGTGTGGACTCCGGCCTGGAGGGATTAATGACTTGGCATGGGCGTGGGTCACACATGATGATGTGTATGTGAGTGTGTTTGTGTGTAGGCTCGAAACCCAAGCGGAGGGATGAAGACTAGACCTGTGCCTGATTAAAAATCTCACTAATGACAAATACTTCCTCCATCCTTATAAGCAAATTTAGGCCCTGAGAAAACTAAGTGGCGTTTCATCCTCTTGCAGACCACAGAGCCCTTATGTGGTTGATTTGAACTCCGTAGAACAAGACTGTAACTTGGGTACAGTATGTGCATGTCAGTGGTCTCAGTGTTCTGACACTCTTACCCCTACGACCTCCTTCCTGTTTTTGCTAAGTGGGCAGGAGTAAGTGATGGTGGATGACAAAACAGTTTGGACCCTGTCAACTTGCCCTGTAGATGCATGGCTGCAGCAGGCAGTACTCCTGCCTGTCATCTTGGCAGTAAAGGTGACCTGCGAGCCCAGAACAATCTAACATCAGCTCTGTAGCCTCTAAAGTTTAGCCATTCTAAACCTTATGAAAGAGGTATATTTGATTTGTAATTGTGTGTTACATAGGTGGCACTCAAGTGTGTTATTTTTCATTAGTAAAATGTCATCAAAATGTAATTTAAAGGGGCAAGCTATTAAAAGTTAAACAATGGGAATTTAGTTTCTTTATTGTGGAAGCCGTCCATACACAACTGGTTAATAAGGGTTGCCTCTGCACATAGCAGTGGAGATCTGTGAGTCCATTTTAAGGCCCCAGGTTGTAAAATTAAGGAACTAGGGTTCTCACTGACACAATAATGCACTATGCAGTGACACGCATTCTAGCATTTTATGCACATATACAGTACCAGTCAAAAGTTCAAAATGTACATGCCACACACAAACAATACCTAGCACCCTCCCTGAAACATTAAATGTCACACACATATCATTGTTCTGTATACATTATATGTATGTTAATATGACAATAAGGGAACTCCATCTTGATCGATCTCTCTCATATATATATATAGTCTAAAGGGTCACTTTCACAAGGTGACAACAGTTCACAGAAAATGATGGATATCTGGTGACGAGCAAGGCTTGTGTCACATGTAACATTAGGCTACCACACACGCGTAACATGCATCTTTTAACTGTTAAAATAATGTGAGGCCTAAATAAATTGTTCAATACATTTACCAGGAATTATAGACAGTTATGTGACAGGCAACTTTCCAAATGCATGTGTAACTGAGTGGAATTGTCTTTATTTTACTTATATAAAACACTGACTGAAAGAGAAAAAAAACATGTAGGCTTTTAATTCACCACTAATGACTAATTAGATGTTTGGTTTTCTCAGTGCAATCATACAGCAAATGTGTAATGCGTATCCCACTGTGGAGTCATGGATAAGGCAATTTGTTCAGAACCTTGGGGTTATCAGAGAAGCGTTTCAAGGCTGGTTATGGTTTCGTTAAACCAATATTCAATCTGCTCGCAGATATTTATCTTTAACCTATTGGATTTATGCTATTGATGATATGGTTGTTGTTACTTTGATGTGTTTTAATGTGTTTACATGTTCTGTGCTGCACAACAAATTGCATCTCAGAAGTTTTCTACTACTACAACTGCATGGTTATTACATTGGATTTCAATTAAAAATGACATTACGTTTCCGATACTGTATTAGTAGCCTATTTGTTTTAGTCTACTTTATGGCTGCTTGTGGATGGCCTTATATGTAAGATGTATCCTTCATAACATGTCTGGAGTTCAAGGTGGACCCTCCAGTTACAGTTGTAACAAGATGAAACAGAATGATTTATTGCAGCAACTATCACGTGCCTGCGCATTACAACCTCGGAAAGTTGCCGTTATCATGTGGGCGATACGTAAATTTGACTATATCTTAAGCTACCAGGACGACACTTTGCAGTAACTGATTACTTGATTATTTAAAAAAATTGCGCCGATTTATCCTAGGGCTACACTCCGAATTTTGGAGGAGTGGGAGGTGCACAACACTAACATGACTTTGCAACCTTAATGGGACGATTGGTGAAATCAGATTGGTTGTACTCAATTACCAGGCTGCCGGGTAAATTCTTCCGGATTTCCACATGCAGTTGGAATACTCAAGGAACAACATACCAGGGACATCTATTCGTATAAAATGCCATGGAAATCTGTTTGTTTAAATTTTGAGATTGCTAATAATAATGCCGAATTGATTGAAGACCTCAGAATTGCCTGTCGTGGCACGGAATTTTCACACGCTGTTCTCGCAATCCAACAGCTGTACAGAATTGTATAGGCGGCACATGCAAACTGTCCGCTCCACTACTTCCCATCTGCGCCCAGGCCACTTGAAATGAGGACCGCGTCCCGAGTGTGTTTTGTGTGAAGCGGCGAAACAGGGCAATTCCTTCGGTCTTTCCTGTCCGCAGCGAGGCAAGGACAAAAAGTCGTAGTTTGCCGACCTGCAACCATGGCCCAGGACGAGAACATAAGTGTCTCGAAAAAAACGGTTATTGCTAAAATTTTCAAAGTTCGCAAGAGGCGTGAGATGCTTGTTGTGCAAATGTTTTTTATCTGCAGTGTCCTATTTGTGGCATGGAGCATGTCATCACTGCTGACAAAGACAGGTGAGTGTTAGCGGGGGAAACTGCTGATGAACGCTGGGCATGGAGGACGCTTCAAAAGAGCTGAGAATTCTGCAGTGTAATCGTGTACCCCCAAACCAGCCAGACTGGTTAGGAATGATTGGCTATCGAATAAATTGTCACCTCATAGACACATGTTCAAGGACATGCTAGCTTAATATTGTTTGAACCATGCAACTTGAACTTGCATGTTCGTTTTCTGAGATTCATGCACTTCAACAAGATGGGCTATGGACTATTGCAAGTGGACCGGTTTTGATCTAACGCTGCATGATAGCCTAGGGCTCATATGCCCTATCATGAGGTGTGCTCCCCTGAAAGTGTTATCTTACTTAATGAAATGTCAATGCCGTGAAGAGGCAATTTGTGTTGCCTGGGGATTATGTCCAGCCACAAGACAAACTCAAAGGCTACCGTTTATTATAATCTGCCCAGTGATATAGGTCACTGAATAATATTTTCCTCTGCATGTTGTAGCTAACCGTCGGTCTGTCTGAATGCCGCAGTGTGCGCGGCGGCAACGACACGTTTTTAATTTTCAAGCACGGTAACTCTGCCTTAAACACCTCGGACACCACGACACACCATTTCTAACTGCGATAGACCATCGAATCAAGTATTTTTTCTGTTGGTCTCATTGGTGTGAGCGTTGCATTTGTATGGCAAATGTCCCTGTGCCAGGCGCATCAGTCACACAAACGTTTTGGAGCATAGGCTTGTAGTGGGCAAATGCTGGCATCATCGCATCTTGCCCAGGGCTTCACACACCATTGAACACTGGATCACCTTAATCACTCTCCAGCATCATGCTTCGGGATCAGCATGGTCTAGAGATACAATTACGCAATGGACAATCATTTGGGGAATACACATTGGATGCTTGTGCTGCCAGGCTGCTGATGCATTATTCACAGCTGTTCTGGGATGTGCTCAGTGCAAACCTTTACCTTTCAGATGGCTGATCATGCATGATGTTTGTGCGACATGCCCAAAGTATATAGGCAACACTCACTTGCACATGTAAAAATCCTCAAGTCTGGTACATCCAATATTTTAATATTGGTTGTCTGAGTGTGTTGAAATATCGCCTTCACACACACAAATACTTTTTCTTTATCACATTTGAAACATGCATTGTTAGAATCATACAGACATTTTGTCAAGATTATTAATGAGTGAATACCTCAATTTTGGATTACTGTGTAAACTTGAGCAACATAAGATTTTTTTGTACACAGTACAGTTTTACTGCCTGTGACTAGCGTGGCAATCTAGCATTCCTGAGATCATGCACAGTTGGGAGCAGCACAATCTAGTGTGTCCTTAGACAGTTTTTATCCTTAGCACTCCACTTTTAACTCCACTGTCGGAGCTGCACATCTGCTTCCACTTGTACTCTATAGAGTATGCAATGGCTGTAAAACACCCCAGCGACTGTGTATATATATATTAGCCATCTTATGTTGTACTAATTACAGTAAAACCACAAGAGGCTTATACGATTATTTTGCAATCATTTAGATATCATATAAGATGTGCAAATCTCTGATCTCCAAAGGCTGACCGGTCAGTGAAGTTGAGCATATTCTGTTTAATCAAGTTTGTATGACCTGCACAGTGACGATTGCTTTGCAGAGTTTTTGGGTGAGGACACAAGTTTAACAACAGTTTGACAGCCCTGGACCTGCCTTTCATTTGACTTTTAATTCCATTGAAATAAGACTAGACACCATTCACCATAACATCATATTGTCTATGTCTGCTATCTGACTCCTGTTTCATTCATTTAATACAGAGCGGTTGATGTGAATGTAGAGAAATAAAGGACCATGTTGTATCAGCCAGATGGATGTTATCTAAATGTTTAACATTCAGGGTTAACTTTCAGAATGCAGTATCACATCCTTTGAGGTCATTGGAAGAGATGCATGATGGGAGACACGGGTGGACAGAGCAGGTATTTGTAGAAGATGGTCCTGGTCCCAGGTCTTACAGGTGTGTGCAATGAAGAGTGATGGTCAGTTTCGACAGTGTAAAGGGCAAAGAGGTGGTCGTATTCACGTAGGAGTACGTGCTTGGTGGCACAGGAAGTGACAGAGATTGATTACTGTCCTTGGTCCATCTCACTCTCCAGTTAATAGGAATATTGGGGGATGATATTTCCGTTGCTGTCTCTCGTTCTCTATTGTTGTCTCTCTCGTTCTCTCTTGTTCTCTCTCGTTCTCTGTAGCTTGATGTGGTAGACCCCTCTGTTTTGGGTGATATTTTACTTTTTGCCTCAAGGAGGAACATTTGTTTTGGTTAACCAGTGTTTCCCCTACCATTATATTGGGGGGGGCGCCCCGCCCCTCCCGCCACTTGGGTTGGGTTAACCAACCTTTTCTTTGTAACCTATCGTATTCTGTTATGCATGATCATGGTTTTACCCTAAAGCTTATTTAACATAGATGCACAGCATTGCCTGTCTTTGTTACCTGACTTGCCTTGAAGCTTGGGTCTGCTGTTGTTGACCGTACATTTTTTATATCGATACCGTATAATGTCAAAGAATGAATCTATTCTTTGACATTACGTTTCAGATACTGCATTAGTAACCTATTTGTTTTAGTCTACCTTTATGCTGCTATTGTTTTAACGATTCTTGGTGTGAACAGTTTACTTGTAAGTAGGCTCTCAGCAATGATAAGATTTTCTTTTCACAATTACAGTAAGATCAGTTTTTAAAACAATATATGACATGGGACAACATTTCAGGGTTGAAAGTGTAATAAAGAATACAATGTATTATTTGATATGGTTTGCATCCATTGTTTCACTTTGAAATGCATGTAAACTGTGTAGCTCTCATATGCAAGACCTAAAACGGTTATATCTAGGAGATTGGATATTTCACATATTTGTAAGCCCCCATTTGTTAGCAGTTTTTTTTATAACATTTCTGTGTTTCCTGGCTTTTTAGTGTCTGTGACATTAGGGTAAAACAAATGTTTGCCTTATCTTTCAGGCCATGGAATGCTTGTGGAGGGGCATGCCGACCATCACCACTGGGGAAGGAGGCTTATGGCCTCAGCACTAGATAATGAGACAGCGGAGAAGAACTGCACAGAGCCAGGTACGTTTCTTAAGAGAAATGATCATTTAAACTGTGGATTGGTCTGTGATTGTTAGGTCGCATTGTTGATTAGTCATGACAAAACACTCATGATCCTGGTGGAGTGACATTTAAAAAAATATATAGGCCTACAGTATACAATTATACAAATAAATGCTAACTTAAAACATACTTCCTATAACATTAAAACCTTGTGCACAAAGAAGAAACAATATGATGAGTGTGACCTATATATGCTGTGTGTGCATGTATGTGTTATCTATTGTGTGTTGTCATGATTACATTTTTGGTTTTCCTTCAGCCAGTGTTTCAGTTGTCTGTTAAATGTTTTAAACTCAGTTTGTGTTTTTATTATAGTTGGTAAATTGTTCCACATTTGAGTTCCAATAACTGAGAAACTGGAGAGAGACTTGAGACTGGCCAAAAGAAGTTTTGCGCACCTCTGCTATGCAGTTGCCGTTCACTGCTCCTCTGGTGGCCACCCTTCTTGTACTTATTTTTGTTACAAAAGGACATAATACAGCAGGAGCAAGATTATTTGCACATTTAAAAATTAGTTTAAGAGAAGAGAGCTTCATAAAATTCTCAAAGCTCAAGAGATTATATTTCTTTACTATGAGGCAGTGGTGCCACCTTATTGGTTTCTGATCCAATATCTTTAATGCCTGTTTGTATAATGATAAAATAGGTTTAATTGATGTCTGGGAGGCTTGGCTCCATACGGTGATGCAGTAAGACAAGTGAGACAGTATCATTATTCAGTGACTACCAGCAGAGCTTGGGCCTTTACTACGAAGTACGTTTCACATACCCAGAATATATTTTCGTTAGCTGACTTCAACCTCAATCACGCATAAACAGTGTCATAATGGTATTTACCAACTCGTCAACCCAGGTTATCCCAATGAGCACATGCACATAAAAGGTGCAGTGTTTGCACCAAATGACCAATCACAAACATGAACAAGTCTACCAGAGCTGCATATTGGATGAGCAAACTATAATATCAAACAATATTAAAATATAATCCAAGCCAGAAACAACACAGGTGCTGCTGCCGAAGGAAAGCTGGAAAGTTCATTGTCTTAAAATATCACTGCCCCATAATTTAAGGCATTTAAGTCAATCTGACTATAATTACAGTTATGTATTCCATCAGTTTTTCTCCATTGCTTTGGCTCAATTCTTGAAACAGAAATTACATTCTCAAAGCTCTAAGTGCATTTGGCAAAATAACCTATATGGTTCAGCACAACTATATACAGTAGATCACCTTCAAGGGGTCATATCTCACTCAAAACAGACAACTCATCAGTCAAAACTTAAGTCCCTTTGGCATTGTGTAAACACTGCAGGTCAAAGTGTTTAGATGTTTTGTCAGTATGGCAGTGGACCATAGAAGTATCCCTCATGTGCACTGTGCTACAGTTACTGTAGTAGATGTTTTCTTTACAGAATACTATGTGTATCAAACAGAAAAAAGATTGTGAATTCAAGAGTAGCCTACAAGGTTTCACATATTGCATTCACACTGCCATGGATTTTGTTACTGTAATTGCCATACATTGTGGTTAACAGAAAATGTGTACAGCACAATATACTGTCATACAATAAGCACATCAAAACTAAAACTAGAGAGCATACCATTTCTGGGGAAATTGTGAGGGTGTGCCTACTTGCTTCGGTTGCAGTTGGGTCTGTCCCTTTAAGTTTTTCCCTTCTAGTGATATTTTCAAGCATTTAGCCTACTCATAGGCTATTGCATAATTCATTAAGAACACCATTGTAAAGAAGCTACTGTAACAACGTTATCACTGGCAATATTTCAGATGGAATCGCGATTCAAACAGTATGTCTGCTAACTGAAAAAATGCCCCCAAAAACGTAAATAAGTTTGACATTTATTTAGTGGAAAATAGCTCATGCATAAAAAGCTCAATAGCGATCATTGTCAGTAACAACGCAAAATGCGATATAGCCCTTTGTGGAGAAGCTGCCCCGGTAAATTGTATACTACAGTGTTCGTCTTGGTAGCTAGTGATTGCGTTGGTTGAATTCGATGTAATGTTCCATTGGCGTTGAACGGTTTAGGCTGAAATTACATATTTTTTTCATGAACAGATTGACAAGTTTAGGCTGTGGCAATTAAGAATTACTTTGTATTGTAGCTGACCAACAGCGAATAGACAACAAAGCTGACTAGACTAGCTAGATGTTTGTTAGCTAAGTAGCGTTAACTGGCTAGAGCTATACCACTACGGCACTAGCTGGTGGTGGCTGAACGAGCTGGTGGCTGGACGACTTGTACAGTACCTCCCAGAAGCGGTCTGGAACGGAAGACTACAACTTGTAGTACGAGGTAGCAAATTAGCTGTAGCTCTAGCTAGCTAGGTTTAACACTTTTGGTAACAGATACAGTAGTAAAGATGTGCCGGTGTAGCAGCTAGAGCTAACTCCTCTCTGAAATAGCAGACTACTGTTTCCGAAAGTAGATCTATACTAGCTTAGCTCTGATATCAGCGTACAGTATAGAGCTATCATATTTTAGCTGCCTACATTTCAAAATTGTGTTTCATATCACAATGTTAATTGAGTAAATAGTTAGCTATCATCATAGCCTCTTTGCTTGTGGCATTACACATCGTTGACTTGCAATGTCATGTCTAATAAATACCAAAACAAACATTTATTTGTGAGGAATGGTTATTTTAACAATTGAAAACAGATGTATCACAGACCGCTGTCGTATGTGTCGCATGTCGCCCGGGCAACAGAGGGTAATGTCATGATGCTAACTACAGACTACTGTTTCCGAAAATATATGTACTTAATAATATCAGCATATATGATATTGTACATAACATTTCAGAATATTGTTTTGTATGACAATGTTAAATGAGTAAATAGTTATCACCCTGGCTTCTTTGCTTCTGGCATTTCAAGTTAGCCTAGCTATCTCCCAGAAGTTAACGAGCTGCTAAACGAATGTTCTTCTACAGCCTGGCAGTCACGCGTGTTTTCGTGACGTTAGGAACGTCAATGACTGTGGCTAGCAAGTTAGCCACATTAGCTTCACTTTTCGCCACAAAAATGTACTTTAAGCTTAAACCATGCATCGGAACGTAAATTCTGATACAAGCAACTCAATCGCTACCAAGACGGAACGTTTGACCGGGTCGTTCTCCATGTAGTCCAAATATTGACCGAGTTTTAGGGGGGCAAAAATAAATAATAAGAATAATAAATATATATGTGAGATAACAAAGGTTGGCTCTGGCGAAGCCTAGAGCACACCCAATTATGTATAGCCTACACTAACAAAACATACAGTAAGACATTTAAGCAAAGCTGGAGTTTCACTAGTTGTCGTCCTCACTTTCCTGCTCATCCTTGCGCTCCTGTCTGTCTGGCCACAGATTTTCATCGACATCACATCTGATGTTCTCCCTTGCGATGCAACGGGGGAAGAATCGTTGTGCATGCTGCAACCATCCCCTACACTGACCTGCTGTGATATCATCACAAGCAGCATCCATTGCCTGGAGCAGGGACCTCTGGTTGTGAGCCCGATGCTCATAGACCCTCCACCTCCATGCAGAAAAAATCTCCTAGATAGGATTGAGGAATGGGGATTAAGGTGATAACACCATCAGCATTCTTGGATGGGCAGTGACCATGCCCTGATGAGCGGGCCACAGTGGTAGCTTACATTGTCCCACACAATGACAAATGTAGGCAAGTGAGGCCCTACTAAACCCCTCTCATGTAGAGGGATAAGATCGGAGTGCAGGCGGTCCAAGAACACCAGGAGCTTCTGGGTATTGTATGGGCCAAGACTGGGAATGTGGGTGACTACACCATTCTCTGAAATGGCAGCACACATGGTGATGTTGTGCTGGCCTGGGACATCCACCGATGACATTCCGGCCACACTGTCTTCCTTTGGACAAGTTGAAGCCAGCTTCATCCACAAAAATTAGGGTGTGAGTGGTCTCATTCGCCTCCATTATTCTCTACAATACAGTAAACAAAATATTACTGTAAATTGGTTATGCAGTAGAATCATACAACTCATAACACTGTACAGTATACGAGGCGTAGTGCACACCACTGCTTTGCCTGTACATACTGGTAGCACAGCTACTTGGTTCTCTCAGAGTTATTCTCAAATGGTACTCTGTACAGTTGCTTCATACTCATCTGATGTTGAATCAGGACCCTGTCAATTGTCGAGATGCTGACAGGGTTTAAGTTTTGGAAGATGCCAGCATTGTCCTCTTGTATTGTGGTCTGGATTTCTCTGTGTGATGGCATTGTCTTGCTGTTGGTTGAGAATTGCTCTTCTGCCTCTCGTACCAGGTTGTCGTCTAATCCTAGACATTAGAATTCACAAATACACTATTTTGTAGTGTAATTAGTTGTTTAACTTTTTACTTAATTCAATAGCCTACATTTGAATACCTCTCCCATTAATAATTCCATAGTTGACTGAGCACATGCCTGTTTTCCCTGCGGAATGTTTGGAGGACACTGTAGAGCGTGGCACATTAGGCTGAACTCGACAACCTGTCTCTGCCATTGTGAGGCCATGGTTGACCACATGGTCCACAAGTGTAGCCCGAATTTCATCTGGCACAGCTTGTAGTCTTCATCCTCCTCGGCCTCTACCCCCTACTCCACCACCACGCACGCTTGCTCCTCTTCTTCTTCCTCGAGCAGGCAGTTGCCCTTGGTTGTTTTCCTGGCCAGATGGTTCCATGTTCATAAATTGTACTGAACTTGGTCAAGCTCTATATATTTGATGGAAGCATTTATACTCCTGGATAGTACCTGTCAGCTAACTAAACTTACTCCAATCACCGATTGGTGATCGGATGTGTGACACTCCCCCTTGATTAGTAAAGTTCTATATGCACCTGACAATTAAGCAGATGATCCAAGAGATCCATATTACAGTACTGTATTACTTCGAATAAACGCTGCACCAAAAATGAACATTGTGTAATAAACGCAGCACCAACAAAATCTGAAACGCAGTCTTTATTACACAAGTAGCCTATACCCAAGTTTGCGTGCTACAAATCTGTTGCTGCTGGTGAGTGCTTTCTGCACAGCTTTCTGTTTGAAAGCTAATGTGTAAGCAAGTTTCGGCATGCTGCTTCAGATTTCTACACAATGTAGAACGTTTGTATTTTGAGACAGTTAAAGTACTACCCAAGCACACATAATTGATAGCCAATGAGAAAGGGAGTTACCGCACTCATACTGAACTTGTACTCCCGACTAAACGCGCATCTTCAATTTTACACTAGGTTTTGTGTTTGACCTCCTTGTCTATTCTTGGTTTGTCCAGGCTACCGAAATACGGTATTTGTAGTTAGTTGACTCTACCTACCCCCGGCATTGGAGCGGTAGCCTGGTCCTAACCAGACTCTCGTACATTTCATTTGTACAGAGAGTCTGGCCTCGCTCCATTGACGAGCGTTGACTTCCTTGTAGGCGGGTACTCTGTTGAAGTTTAAAACGATTGGATCTGCCTCGAGCCACTGTGATCTGCCATAACCAATCGCTAGCGTTCGCCTTAGCCAATTCCTTCACCACTACTGTGATGAGAGATGAGAGAGCTAGCTGCCGTAGCTGGAAAATCAAACTGCTCCCGAACCCCATGGGAAGGAGGGCCTCAAAATCATGGCCACCAACAAAACTTGTTCCTGCTCCGGCTTTAGCTTATGGATATTCGTCAGCGTTGCCACAACGGACCAAATGGCTTCGCTCGCATCTTTCTCCATCGCCATTACGGAACAACAACAAAAACTAGTGCACAACATCAACGTCATCGTTCTCAGCCACTACCTCTGTTCGCTGATTGGCCTGAGACAATCTGCCTTTGGCAGTGAGCACAACCTTTGTTATCTCACATATATATTTATTAGTGTGTTTGCAAAAACACTATTGTCATCCTGCATACTTATTATTAATTTTCCTCACACTTTTTTCCGTCGCCTACTAGTTTCACACCGTTTAAGCTAGAAACACTGTTAAAACTTCACTTGATTTAGTCTGAACTGATTTAGTGTGCTATTACTCTTCTCACAGATAACTTTTAAAGTTAAGTTATTAACGTTTAAAGTGCTTAAAAAAATGAATGGGTTTCAATGGTTCTGAATTTTCAAGTCAAATTCAATTGTGACGTCATGCACTGACAACTGTTTCTCACGAGTACATTTTTTACACTGTTTAACACTTTCTTGCTTGAATATGCTTGACTTTTTCTAATAATATACTTTAACTGTTTATACCATTTTGAAGACAAGATGTAGGGCTTTCTAATGATGTAAATATTTATATGATTACGTTAGGCAAATCATCCTTTATCAAGACGATTTCACGGAGCCATTCTGACAAAAATCTTCTCCGTCGTCAATACTCTTTTAGAAAACGTCATTTTTGTAGAAATGTAGCGGAGTAAAAGTATAGATAATAGCTGCAAAATGTAACGGAGTAAAAGTAAAAAGTATGCACTATTATTTTTACTTAAGTAAAGTACAGATACGTAAAAAATCTACTTAAGTACAGTAACGGAGTAAAAATACTAATTACATTCCACCACTGTTTACCACCCGCAATAGTTCAGCTGTTTTTGCAGCAGCATTCTGAGTTAGAGTAGCTTTTGCAGTTGCACAGCAAAGTCACGTACAGTAATGTGACGACATTGAATTTAAAAGTATAAAAAACTCACCAGGGACAACGACAACATCGGCAACCCTGCACCATGGATTATTATTTTGATGTCATCTTTAAATTCAGTGTCTGAACAGGACTGGGTGTGCAAACATGATTAGTTTCTTCTCCACCTTGAACCTGAACCTAGATTCTAGGTTTGCTGACAATGACCAACCGTTGCTACGTTACAAGAAACAAGGAACCAATCCGATTGGCCAACGCTCTTCATCACTATATTTAAGAGCTAGAAAACTATTTTCGGCTCGAATTTGATAGGGTGGAATTTTCTTGGGGGTTGAATTTGTAAAGATCTATTTTTTTGGCTCGAATTTGAGCAACCTGAATGTTATTTTACATAGAAATATATTCAGATGTTGTTTAAATTTCAATATTAAGTATTTGATTGCCTTTTAAAAACATTATGGCACTGATTTTGCTAGCCTGACGTTGTCATCCTCATAATTCTGGTCAGAATATGAGTCTGAGAACTCTCCCGTAGACGGTGACTATGTATGGGGGCGTGTTTTAAACAAACCCGGAAAACAAATGCCTCTTCGCTCAATTGGATAGACCTAATAAATTAAACTGTTACCAAACCCCGTAGGAAGGACGGCAAAAACATATTTTCCATCGACAAATGCCTTGATTGCGTTTCTCTGTTACTCTTTCAAAATGAATGCGCTGATGTCTTCTAAAACAGACTCGATGGCAGAATCATAACATCTCAGCTCTCCAGCGGTAGCCATGTTTGTTGCAAACGAATTCAACTCAAGCGCTATTTTGTGAAGTGGTTGGTTACGTTACTGTTGATCATCTGTCCATCATCGTATAAAGCCCGCCCTGACAATTTTATTGGTCCGAACAGCTCCTGTTCGGTATATAGTGTTTTCCGGACTGAGCCCCCCCCCAGACCCACTTTCCCGACCAAATCACTTTGGGGAAGTTTGGCTGGCACCCAGGCTACTGATTTGCTTCCATACATAAGAATCTTAAGAAGTGTACAAGTGTAACTCATACTAAGGGGCGAAACATTTTAAATATTAGAATGAAATAAAATATAAAATGGCTATAGTACAAATAGGGCAATATAGTTCAACATGGCAATATTGAACCTTCATACAGACTGTGGCTCGAGATCGCAAAGATTGTGGCTTGATGATAATAATAATAATAATTTATAACGCACTCTACATTCTGAATCTGAGTGCCACAGTACATGGTAAAACAGTTAAAAACAAACTATAATAAAATAGATAAGTAGGAAATGCCTTTCGGAATAAAAAGGTTTTGAGGTCTTAAGAGTCCAGTGTCTGTGTTGCCCTTAGGTGGTCAGGGAGGCTGTTCCACAGGCGCAGCGCTGCCGTGCAAAAAGCCCAGTCACCCATGGTGCGGAGCTTGGTGTTGGGGACCCGGAGGAGCGAGCTGTTTGTGGATCTGAGGGTGCGGTTGGATGTTTGGGGAGTGATGAGTTCTTGTAGGTAGGGAGGTGCATGTCCATTTATGCATTTATGGGTGAGTAGTAGGACTTTGTAGTCAATACAGAATGAGACAGGGAATGAAAAGGACTCTGAATATTCAGAATTCTCCTGATTGAGGAATGTTTTTAACAGAAAGAACACAACAATAGAAGTCCAAACAATGCTTATTTAACTCAGCTAATGCCCTTAACTTAGTACCTTTTCAGCTTGCTGCAGGGCATTCCGGGTACTAAGAGCAATGCACAAGTTTTTTTTAGGTATTGTATAAATTTAGCTAGCCTGCAAATCCTGAGGATAGCCTACTGTAGCAGACCTTTCTATGTGACAACGGACTAGGGTGTTTTGTCCCTCGGGAGTTGCCGTAGGCTTGATACTGAAAGTATTACGTGAAACCAGTGAGGGCTGTTCGAATGGCGATGTCAAGAAGAGCAGTGGTAAAATACAAGTTATGTAAAGAGACCACGTCCGTGTCTTATTGTCCACACGATCATATACAAATATATCTAAAAGGAACTTAAGAAGAGCTTGGTTACACTACCAAAGTTGAATTAGTAATGTTGCTATGACGATGCTAGCATTATTTTGCCAGCTAGCCTATAACATTTCACTGGGTCTTGTAGCTGTTTGAATTATTATGCAATGTTATGTTCTACTAGCCATTTGTCTACTTTAGCAAGTCACTGTATTTCCAAGCCCTGATGGTGTAACTGAGACCACACAGTAAAAATTCCTCTTTGGAGTAATAAGCCCCTGTTCTAGTGTTGAGCATCAAATTAGCTGCACGGTCTTTAGAGATCTTGAGACGAAGCCACTTTTTGGTTCGAAAACAGGACTATAAGCCGCTTCGAAATATAAGCCGCGCAAGAAAACTGTAAAATCGGAGTACAAGCCACGGCTTATTTCCGTAAAATACGGTACATAAACTGTGACCATCCTTCCAATTCAACCCCACCTGTTCAAGATACTCTGTTGTTACACAATATATTTCTTCTCCCGTTGTTTTGTCAGGCATTGATTTACAAAATAAAAAAAGTTTCTCTAATGCTGTCGCCATCTACGAATCGAACATTTGCCAGAAGCTGAGCGTGCCCACGAATGTCAGTTGACTTATCCAGCTGGCAGGAAAATTTGTTGAAGGACTTGCTCTCGTCAGACGGCACCCCTGGGTGCCGCGCTACCCCGGTTGGGAAACACTGCTCTAGTTCACCATGGTGATAATGGTGTAAAAAAAGTAACCACATTTGTGACACTGAAAACCCAGGTTTATACCTGTAGTTTTTGTTTCAGGTATATTATGGGGTCTTGGACAGCAACAAGACCTATAATTGGATTCAGCATTTTATTCGTTTACCAGGCACTTTCATCCAAAGGGACATAGAAATGGTGCATACAGAAGTAAATAGTTCTACAGTATTTCAGTGGTCAGAGTCAAGGAATTGTCTGTATTTACTACCCTCATCATAAAGTAACCACATAAGCTACCAGACATGGTGAACAAAAAAAGAATACTACAGTGCAACAATAACATGGTAGTTAATTATGTATGGGGAACAAAAATCTTCCTCAATTGCGTTCTAACATTAACATCTCAAATACAGTCGTGCATAGTACAGTGCAGTTGCAAAAACAACTAGAGAGCATACAATTTCTGGGGAAATTGTGAGGGTGTGCCTGCATATTTTCAAGCAGTTAGCCTACTCATAGTCTATTGCATAATAATTCATTAAGAACACCCTTGGAAAGAAGCTACTGTAACAACGTTATCACTGGAAATATTTCTGATGGAATCGCGATTCAAACAGTAGCTCTATGTCTGCTAACTTATGACATGCCCGCAAAAACGTAAATAAGCTTGACATTTATTTAGTGGAAAATCGCTCATGCATAAAAAGCTCAATAGCGATGATTGTCAGTTACAACGCAAAATGCGATATAGCCCTTCGTGGAGAAGCTGCCCCGGTAAATTGTATACTACAGTGTTCGTCTTGGTGGCGATCCTTGGTTGAACGTTCCGTTGTACGGTTTAGGCTGAAATTAAATATTGCTTTCATGAACAGATTGACAAGTTTAGGCTGTGTCAATGAAGTTCGGGTTAGTAGTCAGACAGTTTCACCTATTGAAATACTTTTGATTTAAGGGAGTGCCGAACATGTTCTGTCGCCGTTTGACTTCCTACTGTAAACAGCTGTGGATGTTTTTGTTAGCTACACAGTGTCTCGCGTAGGCTACAGCGTTGCAGTACTGGTTTGAAATCACAGGTAATGATTATTTCACCAACAAATCGTTTACTTGTAATCTAATGTCATAATAAATCGTACAACGAAAATGTATTTGTGAGTAATGTTTATTTTAACGATTGAAAACAGATGCATCATAGACCGCTGTAGTATGTGTTGCCCGGGCAACATAGGCTAATGTCATGATGCTAATGCTTCAGTGAAATAGTAGACTACCGTTTCCGAAAGTAGATGTAGTTCCTCAATAATATCAGCTTATATTGTTAAATACACTTCACAATTGTGTTTCATATCACAAAGTTCAATGAGTACATAGTTATTACCCTGGCCTCTTTGCTTGTGGCGTTTCTGCAGCTGCCTTGCAGTAGCGTTAAAGCTATAGTTAGCCTAGCTCTAGCTATCTCCCAGAAGTTAACAAGCTGCTAAACTAATGTTCTGCTAGAGGTAGTCACGCGTGTTTCGTGACGTTAGTAGCGTCAGTGACTGTGGCTAGCAAGTTAGCCAGGTAAATAAAAAGACAAGCAACTCAATGGCTACCAACTTTTGACATGACGTTTTCTAAGTAATCCAAATATTGACGGATGCTTAGGGGGGCGGCACGATACCATCCTTGCTGTGCTGCAACAGTCTCTATGCACGTTGTATCTAATGCGTCGTTGCTAACGTGTGCTGACGCTGTGAAGTATAACTGAGTATTCTACCCTTTGCCGACAAAATCAACTTTTTGCCACGAAAACGTTGTATCCTCTTAAACTGTGCAACAGAACGTTAATAAAAGTAATAGCAACTCAATCGGGACCAAGACGAAACTTTTGACGTCAACGTTTTCTATGTAGTCCAAATATTGACCGAGAAATAGGGTGGCAAAAATAATAAAGAAATATATATGTGAGATAACAAAGGTTGGCTCTGGCGAAGCCCGAGCACACCCAATAAGTGCAACATTAAACCCCCATGGGTGCAGTTTCTTGCCAGATAGTGTAACATCAGGATTTTGAATACTTATGTTGTATGCTGAAAGAGGCTTTAACAACTCTTAATAAAAGGGTATTCCAGCTATAAATGTGTTTAATTAAATAACCATTGTGAATTCTCATTGACTAAATGGTACACACAGTCAATGGTTTGTATGTAATATGAATATAAAAAGAATAGCTGTTTTGACAGAAAATGTATGGTACCTGTAAGACATCCTGACATTATAGAGGACTGGTCTAACATATCTATATTTGACATCTAGACGGTGACATGAGGAGACTGATCCTTTTTCATGGAATGTGGGTTAGAGCTGGGCAATAAATCTTTTCTTTTTTTTCCGAAGTAATGACTTCCCTCAAAGATACCGTAACATTAATTATTTTTCAATAATGTCGATGGAGAATAATTAGGAACAGCAGTACATTTAATTTCTGTGATGCAGCAGGGAGAAATGGTAGCCAACGCTCACGAAAATATACCATAGAGTTAATATTACTAGAGGCAGCTAATTTTGTCTTCCAAGATGGCGTCCCCATTCATTTCTATGAAAAGTGCGCAGTGAGGTAAGCGAGAGCGCGAAACCGGACCGTGCTATCTTTGCACTTCCGACTCTTTCGGTTAAACAGTGTCTCTCTTTTTTCCTAGCTGCCATGAGAATAATAGCGTTAATTAGCCTACAAAATGGTTAAATATGTGTTGAGGTCAGTGTTCTCTAACTGACCAAGGTTGCTTAGGCTGGGAGAGAGAGAGAGAGAGACACTTGCCCCGTAGACAGTTTCTGTCTAAGTTAACCTGACTTAAATGCAAGTTTGTTCTAACAGGACAATCCTTTAAAAGCAAACATCATGACGTCCAAGGTCCTTCTGTTAGTTTGCATTAGCTCTTGCCTACTGTTGTCCATTCTCTTCACTAAGGTTGGTCTGATATCGAGTGATGTCAAACTTGAGACCAGAGATTAAACAAGGCAGTTTTTGGGCCACAACATATGCTTTAAAATAATCTAAATAAACTCTACAAACGACCGTCATGTATGTGTGCAAGCATTTGTGAAACGTGCTACAATTATGGCAGGCAACTGTAGATTATCAAGTCCTTTCTCCTTGTTCTCATTCAGCTCAGGTAAATCAGCGATTTGCTGATGTTCCCTTTTGTGCTCGTCCCCTGTTTGTATCCACGAACATGTTTCCAGGCAACTTTTCTTGACATAGATAAATGGGGTGCTAGTTTACCCATTTCGGATTGGTTTCAAATTTATCAAAAATCTGGAAAAAATATTCTATGAAAAAGCTAGTAGTATGTGCCAGGTTCGAGAATCGAACAAACATTATTGGGGGAGATAGTTTTGTAAATGTTGACTGGAGTTGATAGAATAAAAACGACCGGAAGAGCCGGCTACCTAATCGGCAATGCAATACCACCTACATCCACCAGGGCCGTTGCTGTTAGCCGAGGGGCGAGGGGTCGGAGTCTGAAATATACTGAGTAGCTAATGTTAACTGCGGAAAATTAGTCTTATTGCCGAAAACAGTGGCAGCAATAGCCATGGCGAGGGAGCAACTTCCAATGAAGACATGATTGATAAAAAGGGTTTGTCTTCTTCTGTAATTTGGAAGTGGTGAAGGAATTGGCTAAGGCGAACGCTAGTGATTCTGTGATTCTGTGATTCTGGTTATGGCAGATCACAGTGGCTCGAGGCAGATCCAATAGTTTTAAACTTCAACAGAGTACCCGCCTACAAGGAAGTCAACGCTTGTCAATGGAGCAAGGCCAGACTCTCTGTACAAAAGAAATGTACAAGAGTCTGGTTAGGACCAGGCTAGGTACGTGCTCCCTGCACTGCCTAAACTCTATGCCGAGTGTAGGGAAAAAGTTGAGGAAGAAACTTATTTTGCTACGACTACGGATCTGTGGTCTATCGTCTGAATTATCGTGATCGAATGGAAATATAAATGTCTATTTCGATAATGTTTTACCCATATCGCCCAGCCCTAATGTGGGTGCCATATAAAGCACTCTTGTGAAACACTGATTGACTGAGACTGGGTGTCCATTTCCTTATTATTGGCCACAGGTTGCAAAATCCTGTAAGTGCATTGTCAAAGCATGTATGATATCACTTATTATATCACTATTAGATTTGATAAAAACAAATGTATACACTACATCTACTTTTGCACATTAAGCGACCCATTTTTTGGATGTACATTTAGATGTTTTTGTTTAAATTAAAACGTTATTTATATAGCGCATTTCATACCAGAAGCATTTCTTTTTACAGAAAAATGTAAATGTTTTATTGACCTTTATTATATGGCAACGACAGTACGAGCCTTCTGATTGGCTAATGGGTAGTCATGCCAAACCCGTATTGACCAGCGGTCCAATAAGTATTGTTATTGCCCTCCTCTGACGTCATCTTCAAAATTAGCGATATCGAAGTCAACTGAGTTTTACTATCCAGATGATACTGAAGACATCAACAGCGACGAAGAAATTGTTAACTTTCTAAAAGAATCGTTATTTGTGTTGGAATTAAAGCCATTCTAGCAGAACCGTACTGTCCGCTTTATATCAAAAGTAATTGGTTGCTAGACAACACCTGAAACACACCGTGAGAAGACTTGAGAGCTAGCCTAGCTAGCTACAATTAGCCTACAATTTACAAAATGAAAAGAGCTAAAAATGCCATATAATAAACAACTTACTAACCTCGACCGTTCGGTCATGCCGGGAAATATCAAACCTCGACTTTGCCGTATCAACCTCGCTATCGCTCGGTCGATACGTTCAAGTCTCAGTTTGATATTTCCCGGCATGACCTCACTCTCGGTTAGTAAGTAGTTAGTATTGTTTTCACAAGTATCAAAGTCTATTTCACAATTATACTTTTTTCCCTCCACCTATGTCATCTTGAAGATGTGGTTTCAATTTTGAGGATAAATTGTCAACTGAGGTAAAGTACAGTGGTAGGCATTGCCTATATTGCCCATAAGTGACCAATGCAATAAACAGAGTTAAGAGGCATAATTAATATGCTTATATTGTATATTTAAACGATTCGCACTACTAGAACACAGCAAAGTTTAAATGAATAATGAATCGAATGTTTTAGTATGGCTTGGCTTGTAGTATGTTATAATCCCTCAGGATTTTGATTACAGTGGTTTTAGATACTGCATCACACTAATCTGCAAGGGGGAGGTGTGTGAGTGCATATACAGTGCATCCGTTAAGTATTCACAGCGATTCACTTTTTCCACATTTTGTTATGTTACAGCTTCATTCCAAAATGGATTCAATTGTGTTTTTCCCTCAATTCTACGGACCCCATAATGACAGTGAAAAAAGTTTGTTTCGGATTTTTTATAGATTTGCAAAAATTAAGAACGAAAATATAACGTACACAGCCTTTGCTCAATACTTTGAAGCGCCTTTGCTCAATACTTTGTTAAAGTGCCTTTGGCAGCAATTGCTGACTCTATTTTTTAGTATGATGCTACAAGCTTGGCACACCTGTGTTTGGGCACTTTCTCCCATTTTTCTTTGCAAGACCTCTCAAGCTCCATCAGGTTGGATGCGGAGCGTCAGTGCGCACAGCATTGTCAGATCTCTCCAGAGATGTTAAATCGGGTTTCAGACTGGTCTCTGGCTGTCACACTCAAGGACATTCACCGAGTTGTCCAAAAGCGACTCCTTTGTTATTTTGACTGTGTGCTTAGGGTCATTGTCCTGTTCGAAGATGAACTTTCACCCCAGTCTGAGGTCCAGAGTGCTCTGGAAAAGGTTTTCATCAAGGATGTCTCTCTACATTGCTGTATTCATCTTTCCCTCGATCATGACTAGTCTCCCAGTTCCTGCTGCTGAAAAACATCCCCACAGCATGATGCTGCCACCACCATGCTTCACTGTAGGGATGGTATTGACAGGTGATGAGTGGTGCCTGGTTTCCTCCTGACATGACACTTGGCATTCAGGCCAAAGAGTTCAATCTTTGTTTCATCAGACCAGAACATTTTTCTTCTCATGGTCTGAGAGTCTTTCAAGTGCCTTTTGGCAACTCTAGGTGGACTGTCATGTGCCTTTTACCGAGGAGTGGCTTCCGTCTGGCCTCTCCACCATACAGGCCTAATTGGAGGAGTGCTGCATAGATGGTTGACCTTCTGGAAGGTTCTCCTCTTCACAGAGCAATGTTGGAGTTCTGTCAGAGTGACCATCGGGTTCTTGGTCACCTCCCTGACTAAGGCCCCTCTCCCCCGATCGCTCAGTTTGGCAGGGCAGCCAACTCTAGGAAGAGTCCTGGTGGTTCCAAACTTCTTCCATTTACGGGTGATGGAGGCCCCTGTGGTCATTGGGATGTTCAATGCTACAGAACTTTTTCTGTACCCTTCCCCAGATCTGTGCCTCGATACAATCCTGTGTCAGAGTTCTACAGACAATTCCTTGGACTTCATGGCTTGGTTTGTGCTCTGACATGCACTGTCAACTGTGGGACCTTATATAGAAAGCTGTGTGCCTTCCCAAATGTCCAATCAACTGAATTTACCATTGGTGGGATCCAATCAAGTTGTAGAAACATCTCAACGATGCTCGGTACAAACAGGATGCACCTGAGCTCAATTGATTGTCATGGCAAAGGCTGTGAATAACTGATTTTTATAATTTTTTATAATCAGACTTAAGGGGTATGGGGTATTTTGTGTAGAATTGAGAAGAGGCAAAAATGTATTTCATCAATTTTGAAAAATGGCTGTAACGTGGAAAAAGTGAAGCGCTGTGAATACTTTCCGGATGCACTGTATGGTGTGTGTTTTTGGCATGCAGAGCAGGGGTGGCATGGCAAGGTAGGTGAGTCACACTGCCCTAGAACTGTAATTTAATTGACCTCCTGGTCCCGTTTTGTGTGAGAAAGAGAAAAAGCAAAAGTTAAGGTGGAAGAGGGCAGTTTAACTTAATTGAATATAATAGACTGGATTTGAGGCGAGTGTGGCAGGTTAGATGTGGAGGAGTAGGCGGGTCTGGAGTGGTGAGATAGGAAGGCTGCTATCCGGCCTGCTGTGGCATAGCAAGGAGAAGGAGGCATTTTAAAAGAGGAATTACACAAGCAGGGATTAATCTGATGCACTTAATGGAAACCTTGCTTTGCTTCTCGCATGTCAACACTAAAACAATACAGCTGAGTGGATGCCAAAGAATATGCACATATTAGTACGAAGGTCTTTGAACTGTGACTTAGTAACCCAACACCATGGTGCCTCAATTTTATTAATGTATTGCATTTTTGTTCTCTTTCTTCACTCTCACCTGTTGTGATTTTGAACATCCTTTTACTTCCTGTGAACCAATGAAAGAGATGTTTGTCAGTAGGGATAGTCATTAGAGCCCGGCCGATATTATCGGCGGGCCGATATTATCGGCCGATATTAGGCATTTTCAAACTTTATTTTTATTTTTTTAATAATTGTGTTTTTGTTCCAAGGACTTTAAATTTCATATCTTAAGTTTGTATTTGTATACATTTTATTTATCAGAAACTGCATTATCATATTATTTTTGTGAGGAAATAATAACGAGTCAGATGGCTGAGCAGTTAGGGAATCGGGCTATTAATTAAAGGGTTGCTGGTTCGATTCCCGGCCTTGTCAAATTACGTTGTGTCCTTGGGCAAGGCACTTAACCCTACTTGCCTCTGGGAATGTCCCTGTACTTAGTCGCTCTGGATAAGAACTTCTGCTAAAAATGACTAAATGTAAACTACAAATAACTACTGTTATGGAAATCAGTTTGTTTTGTTACGCGTTTCTGGATTATCTCTTTATTTTTTTCCGTCCGATATCGTATTCTTAAACGCTTTTGTCTTTCAATCCGACATGAAAAATATGTAATCATAAATCAGACCATTAAAGAATCAGCATTTACGTACTGTCACTTATTTGCCTCATTTGTTGCATAGTCTACCCAGGAGGGAGTTTGACCTATTTGTTCTTTACTACAGCTGAATACATACATTCAGCATTGCCCCCTTTAGGTTATTGAATCTGTGGTTCAGCAAGTGTGCTTTGTGTTTAACTGGCTGTCAATGTGGGAGAGAGAAGGAGGGGGTGTTAGAATAAAATTGGGAGGCACAGATACCTGACTGTACGTCAAACTGCTATTACCAATTGGGGACTTTGCTCTGTTGACATTGTTTCTGTGCGCCACGCTGAGTAGCAGTGGCCGTATGACCCAGCAATTCTCCAGAGAGTAGCCCGTGACACTACCTTTGCCAGTGACGTCCTCTCAATGTGTCGATGTCAAATAATGTCATGGTTTTAGGAGCATTCACCTGAATGTTCTCATGTTTCCTCAATTATATCTGAACTGCATTGGACGTTACTGGCACATGACAGCCGTGGTGTGAGGCATGTCTGTTCACTGTCCCACTGGGGTCTGCGCTGACAGCCCTTTAAATTGAGCCATTATATAATACCTTAGCATCGGACAGATTAACAGATTAGAGTAATTGCACAAATGTACAGCATAGTCTGTCTGTGATAGTCTTGATTAATGTTAATAAATATAACCGGTGTTTTGTGAATGAGGTGGGATTAGTTCATGCAGATTTTTGGGCTTGATCACTGCTGAAGAATCTTTGTTACATAATATTTTTTGACTGGTTTTAATGTGAATGTAAAAGTAGTTTTAGAATGTCTACATTATTATATAGCTTGATTTTATTCCTCATCAGAAAGTGTGTGCACGGTGTGTGTAGTGATGGTGTGGAAATGGGTACTAGCAGGGACCAAAGGTGCCATCCACTTGTGTAGCCTCACTGGATCTAGCATCAGGCAAATATGGATTTGATTTGCTGCAATGAATTAATGTCTTGGGATGAAGAGGATGAGTAGTGTCTACAGTCTGAAGGGTTTTGCATGGCAGTTCAGCCAGGTACAGCCTCTAAACCTTACTTGTGTTGACTCTGGAGTTGGTGAGTACTCTAAGGCCGATTATAAAAGGGAGAGTATACTGAGGGCTGTTAAAAGGAGACGGATGAACAAAAGGGTTGCCAGTAATTCTTTACATAAGATGCACAGTCAGGTGTCAAAGATTCAGTCCTGCAGTGTTTCTGTTGTGCTATAACCTTACTTCACTAATTATTTGATAATGATTGTGAATCATTGAGTGATGAGTGAATATAACCCTGTGTATTTGATGTTTTGTATAAGTAAATGATAAAGGTTTGATCCAAATGATGTTGCCTAGATAGGCATGTGTAGACTTCTACCTTTTTGTATGAAACACTATGATTGCAGCTCTACGATTTTATACATTTGTGTTGAACAACAAAACAAAGATTCATGCATTTTGAGGACTGTAACTGTTTAGGTTATTTGATAACATCATTAGGAGACAAAAAGAGGTGTACTTGTTAGCACCTGATTAGCAACCCACATTAAAAGTCTGGACGTTTCATACTACGAGAGACTGTGAGCCTTCACTCTTTGCAGCACAGTTCTTGCCTACAAACTTGTATTCAACTTAATCGAGCCTCAGAACTCTTGGTAAATTGTTACATAGTAGCATTCAGAACCAACTCAGCAAACTAGGGAAGTAGATTGACTTCAATACATGGTTGAATTCCTTTATATAAAGATACGTGTCTGTTAAACTTTTGTGTAATATTCATCCTGATCTCAGGGATTTATCTACATCTTTGTCTTGTGCCAGGTATGGATCTTGTGTCTGTACTGACCTCCATAGGGAATGACCGTGTCTGGTTTACTGTTTACACTGCAAGTGAGGAAACTCTGAGCTGTGAATGATGGCCGGTTATGCCATTTATTAGGCTAATTGATTAGATTCTCAGGTTGGTAATTTGACAGTCGAGGTTCGGACCATGTCGCAAGGAAGCATCCTTAATCCTATGAAGCTTGGTCTAAGTTTGTTTAATTTACAATGTTCATGACAACTATGCTTTTAACAGATCAGGTTATATGCTACAACCTAGGTGCTAGTTACAGTTGTGGCCCCCCCCCACCCCCCTTGCTGATCTTTTGGGCTATAGCGTACACAACAGAATTATTACTACAAAACCAACCCACAGAAGAGCAAAAGCTGTATGGATGCTATTATTCAAATAATGCATGAGCATTATCTAATGTTGGTTACAGTGGATGGCACTTGTTTTATATTGCTAGATAATGTGCACCATCATATTTTTAGGTGAGTGGGTATATTTCACTTGTCACACTACTGACGTGGCAACTGTCATTTTCTCTCCAGCTGTACACGAGTTCCCAGATGACCTCTTCTCCAATGATGAACGCAAGAGTGGGGCTGTTGCTCTGCACATATTGGCGGTAAGAGGGCTCTTTTGAATTGCCTATTACCCTCTTAGCCCCGTAGTAATTTTGTTAGCCATTTGTAATTCTAACAGGTACAAACAAAGACCTTGTAGTCTCAACTAGGTAGGCAACAATTAGACATTGCCTATTTATTTCTACAAAGAGTGTCTAAAGTGTCCCGGGTTATAACGGACAATAAGACAATAAGTCCACACTTGCTGACTTTCTTCAGCCTCTCTTCAGACTTTCTTAGCCGTCCCTGTTATCTATGCACAGGTAACGGAGCATGGGGTAATGTATGTCTCTGTTTTCCAACTAATGACAGAGGTAGCTCTGCTGTGCTTGAGTCTGGGTCAATGGACATTTTCTATATTACTCCCTCACATTAAGTAACAAGTTAGATGAGGTATCATCATTGATAAACATGGATTTGAGAATAAGAGGACGTGGGTGAGATGCATAGCCAAATACAGGGCAATCCTGCAGTGCCCCCTGCGGACTACAGAGAGCACAAAAGGCAGTAGCCTCAGGAGCTGATGTCAGGCCTGATCTATCATTTATATAACTTAATGTCAGCTGTAGAAAAAAAAACAATTCTCCTCAGTGGTAGAGTATGTAGGCTCCAGATATTTGTCAAAACAATTATGTTGATCTATAGTGTTTTCTGTTCATCCTTCTTCAGAGCCAGATACCCTTGCCATTTCTGCCATGTTTCCTGTCAATGAATTTCTGCTGCATTAAGAATTGCATGGCTTTGGCCAGTAAGCATGGCCTTACTGTCCTCTCTTCTCTCAAAAGGCACTCTACATGTTCCTGGCCTTGGCCATAATCTGTGATGACTACTTTGTGACATCACTGGAGAAGATCTGTGAGGTGAGAACCATGTTTTCCTAATCCTCAAAGAATGCACCATTCTTTATGCAGGATGTTTAGTATTATTGTATAGTATCCAGTTTGACAACTCCACTTTCTCTGTTCTTGTTCTGTCTGTTAGAAACTAGACCTTAGTGAAGATGTTGCTGGAGCGACGTTCATGGCAGCCGGGAGTTCTGCACCAGAGCTTTTTGCTTCTGTTATAGGTACACACACACACACACACACACACACACACACACACACACACACACACACACACACACACACACACACACACACACACACAATGTTTGGTGTCAGGGCTGGTTCTGATTGGCTGCCTCCCCCTGCGCAGGTGTCTTCATCACACACGGTGATGTGGGGGTAGGGACCATCGTTGGCTCAGCGGTCTTCAACATCCTCTGTATCATAGGCGTATGCGGAATATTTGCCGGACAGGTATGAGTGTGTACATATTTGCCTCGTGGGCAAATGTGTAGGAGCACTCCAACTGGGAAGCAATATCCTGATAACAACATGAACAGAACTACCAAAACATTTTGTTTGGTCTTTGCTCTAATCACTTCCTCTGTATAAAAATGCAACTATAATATATAATTTCAACTATAATTTGTGACAGTTATTGTTTCTGTCTCTAGGTTGTAATGTTAACTCGGTGGTCTGTCTTTAGAGACTCCTTCTACTATACCTTGTCAGTAGTGGCACTCATTGCGGTAAGTGTGGCAGCAACATGGCCTGTCGGAGAAGAATGGTACTTTATTGATTGCCGGGGAGAAAAATTGCACTGTTACAGCTGCATTGACAAATGCAATACAAAAAAATATGCAATGTAACATTATCTTATAACATATTATAAACCTAACTGCAATGTACGCATAAACGTGCCCAACTTGATCGACACTCTGAAGTTATTAGTGCCAATAACTAGTCCACAGTTTATAGCACAGATTTGTCATGAATAGCCCAACACCTTAAGAATGTTTGTTACATCTTTCATGTCTTTACCTTTTTCCAGTTTATCTACGACGAGAAGATAGTATGGTAAGTGCTTGTTTTCAATTAGACAAGGGTGATAATAATGCTGTGATCTTACAATAATGATGCAGCCAATTAAAGTTTGAAGTGGGTCTAAACAATGACCCTCTGTCTCTCTGTCAAAGGTGGGAGAGCCTTATACTGGTGCTTATGTATGCTGGATACATCCTCATTATGAAGTAAGTGCTAAATGTTCTCTTACAGGGTACATTGTAGAGGTGTAACGATACACCAAAATCACGGTTTGATACGTACATCGGTTTTGAGGTCACGGTTCGGTTTATTTTCGGTACAATATGGGAACAAAATGCAAAACCAAAATGTGCTTGTTGTTTCATGGCAACATGCATGGCATTGTGTTTTTTAAATTTGTAAACCAACAATTTATTTTAACATTGTGACGGACCTTTCTATGTGTAACGGGAAAGGGAGAGTTTTGTCCTTCAGGAGTTGCCGTAGGCATGTTGCTAAGGCAAGCGTTAGGTGAAGTAAGTGGAGGGCTGTTCGAATGCTATGTCTGAGAGAAATACAGTAAACAAATACAGGTTGTGCTTGAAGACCATGTCTGTAAACAAATTGACACAACAAAGATCTCAAATGAACCCACAAACAGATGGCTACATTGGTGACAGCGGTGGTGCGTCCGGAATGAATAGATTTCTTTCAAGATAGTTTTCTTTGTTTTGTGAGTAGTTAGTGGTGTTAGCTTAGCCTCAGCTGGTGACACGTTTGCAGAGTCTGGCATGCCACAGAAGAGAAAGGAATAATCATATAAATAAAATCTAGTCTACACATAGCAATACTGAGGCGCCAAAGACAAGATGTGGTTTGGTGACGAGGACCCCCTTGTGCAAATCCGAGAGAGGCAGAAGCCGTACATCAGTAGGGAAAGTGAAGATTGATTTGCCACCTTTTTTTAGCGGTGAAGGAAGTGACAGCTTCCATAGCTGGTCGAGACGAGGCAATTTTCTGTTATGGGACAGTCTTCCAGAGGCCGTCCAGACGGATTATGTTGCTGTCAAGGACAGACTCAAAGAGGCATTTGGACACAAACAGTTCATGGACCGTTTTAGAGCTAGCCTGTCGGCCCGCCCACAAGCGCTACAGGAGAGTTTGGAGGTGTATGCTGCAGAGATTAACAAGTTATAGTTCTCGAGGCATTTCCAGACTATGGCGACAGGGCACAAAGGGAGGAGACATTTTGGAGATTTCTCGCTGGTCTCAATCCCGTTTTGAGAGCAACGTGCCATAAGAGAACAACTGATCTTGAAGAAGCCCTGGTTATTGCAGGAAGATGTGAGAATGCACGTGAGGGCCTACGTATGGACGTTAATTCCTACACCAACTAAACGACACAAGCAAACTGGGCTGTGGCAGCAGTACAGTCCGTGTTGGGAGTAGATGGCGTATCCAAGGCGGTTGACAAGCTATCAGAGGAGATGAAAGTTATGAGGATGGAGATGACAGATGGCAGGGGAGAATCAAAGGCTGAGAGCCGGTGACGGCCAACCTGAGGGCGAGTGGCAGCGTTTTCGCCCCACTGCGAGAGGTCGCTGTCAGTGCAACTGTGGGGAGCACGGTTGTCAGTCGCTGTGTAACCAGGGGACTCAAAGAGGAAGCTCCCGACAGCAAACTGATGACCGATGGGGTGAGTTTTACCCCAGGGGGGGCCCAGAGGGTGCAGCCAGAGTCCGGGAAGACGGACTCATTAGGATGAAGACCCAAGGAGGCGTGGAGTGCACTTCAGATCTCCTAGAAGGGAGGAACAACAAAGTCAGCAGGGAAACTAGATGTGGTGTTATGGCCCAAACGCCAGCTTGTCCTGAGGAGGGCCCGTTTATCTGTAATACATGCATATCAGAATCACCAAGGGACTGCTCTGTACGTTCCTTTAAAAAAGTAATGACTCTGATGAAATTCCTACTTCCTATGTCAGTAGTGTAATTGAGGGGTAAGAGGTATCAATGTTAGTGGACTCAGGGTGTAATGTCTCCTTGATTAGCGCTGACTTTCGTGTGTCTGTGCTGGCTCTGTGTGGCCGCCCATTGAACAAGGACTTTGTTGCCGCTCAGGCTGTAAATGGTCAGATGCTTGACACATTAGGAACCATAACATTAACCCTTGGACTGGGCTCCAGAACATGGCAGCATGTGTTTCATGTGCTCCAGGACACAGGTCGTCCCCCTTATCCTGGGCTGGGATTTTCTTAAAAATAAATCAAGCCCTTATTGATGTTGGACGTGCCCATCTGCAACTGTGGGGCATCAGTGTCCCCCTGCTGACGGGTAAGGACATGATCCCCATGTGCTGTAATGTGTCGCTGGTTTCTGGATTGACTATTCCCACTGAGTGAGACAATAGTGTCTGTAAAGATCAGTCCGCCTGGTTCTGCTGACTTAAACGGTAGCGACTTTGTGGGCTACTTAGAACCCAATGTGCATGAGACAGCTAGACTGATAGATAGGGGCGCACACTGTGACATCTGTGAAGGATGAAGTCACAGCTGCCCACCTATAGGTGTTCATTTTAGGACATGGTATACATGGAGTTTGTTTGTAGTATCCATGGCAACTGGAGGACTAAACATGGGTTTACTTTACACCAGTGAACTAGCTTGCAGAAAACAACTATCGTATTATATCACAAATAGTTTGCTTGCTGTACCAGTTAACAGAAACGACACCACAGCGGTATTCACTTTAAAAGCTGCTATCTACTTCAGCTAATTCAGAAAGCTAGTCGACAGCTCCCTCATCTAGCTCTGACAACTTTTTTTCAGACAAAGTTTTGTCTGAGACTGATGCCGTTTCACCTGAGTCTGACAACTTTTTTTTGTCTGACACTTGAGTCTGAGATCTGAGGATGTCCTAAAATGAACACTGTACGGCACACTGCTCTCGTTTTATCCACTTGTCTTTCTCCATTGCAATATTTGACCAGGGAGCCGAAGTGTTCCCAAGCAGGAGACTTTAACGACAGGGGAGGGTCGTGAAGCTCCGTTTTATCGCTAGCGGTAGCCATGACGCACATGGGATGGACGTGTAGTTACCGGCAGAAAATAAACCCCTCAACTTCCGTTCCAGGAACTCAACCGTGCACAGCCCTGTACCAAACCGAACGCCCTGTACCAAAACGGTTCAATACAAATACATGTATCGTTACACCCCTAGTACATAGTGGGTGAAATAATAGGATTATAGCTATTTCCATCAGGAATCCTTTCAGAATGCCTTTTCTCTACCCAAATTCTTGTGGTATTGCAGAAAAGATTGGAAAGTTTAATGCTGCTGAGATTCTTATTCGTAATACTAATGTATGACAGATGTAGAGCAGCTTTGTAAATATGTACGTTGTATTGATGTGGGTGTTTGTGGTAAATAAAAACCTTGAAATCACCAGTATAAAAAGCCCTTGGCTATTATGATTTAATGTATCGTGGGCATTCGCGTAACTAGACATGTAGCCATATACAGATGTGATAAACGTGTCATGGTCTATTCAGGTCACTCCCCCGGTAATCTGTGTGTGTCTCATCCACAGCTTGCTCTCTCCCTGCCCATAAGAGTTTAATCTTTCCCTCTGCCATGGCTAAGAAAACAGGCTTAGTTGTTTCACTCTTCTCCTATCTAATTTGGAGGGGAAGGAGTGTTCTTACTCCTAGATGGGTTCTCAGGCTTACACACACTGACCGTGTCAGATTCCTTACATCTGAGGTCTATTCAATGTTTAAAACGAATATATTAGAATTTCTGTTTTATGCAGTTTTGCATTTAGTTCATAAAATATGTTAAGTATCTTTTGACTACTTGGCCTAGTAAATCGATGTGAAAGTAATGTTTCTGTGACTTTTCTCAACACATTTGTCCAGGTTTAACTCCAGCATGCAGAAGTTCTTCGTAGGAAAGGGGGGCAAGAATGTGGCTAACGGTAATGCGGCAGCCAGCAGCGAGATGGAGGATGGTAAGGCTTGTTCTGATAGTGTGTGTGTGTGTGACCCACCGTTGCCACTACTCCTAGTAGGTAAGGCTAACTAGACAGGCTGCAAACAAATAACCTGCATTTAGGACCTCAGACCCCCAAGTAAAAAAACATCCAGTAACATTCTGAGGGGATGAAATGAAACCCATGTTGAAATGCCATGTTTGGAGGAATGGAATTGTTGACCCACTGTTCCTTCTGGTAATGGCAAAGGCTAATGTGGAGGACTGCTTTCTGTCAGCAGAGTGGTTCATCATTCTTACCAATAGACTCCAAAGCCAACTTGTGCATTTTCTTTTGTCTGCTCCTTTCTCAAATGTCTGTTCACAGTTTGCTTTCCTTTCACTAATATAAGTGCCTGTCTCTTTAGCCTTGCTAAACCCAATATTGCTTATTACGTGTCATAAGTTTTTCTGCACGTTAGCTTGCCATATTCAGCAGTTTTATTTATATACAGGTGCTGTAGCGGTTATTTAACTAATTCCATTCAAAAAGTGAAACTTGTATATTATATTCATTCATTACACACTGATATATTCCAAATGTTTATTTATTTAAATGTTGATGATTATAACTGACAAATAAGGAAAATCCCAAATTCAGTATCTCAGAAAATTAGAATATTACTTAAGACCAATACAAAGAAAGTATTTTTAGAAGTCTTGGCCAACTGAATAGTATGAACATGAAAAGTATGAGCATGTACAGCACTCAATACTTAGTTGGGGCTCCTTTTGCTTGAATTACTGCAGCAATGCGGCGTGGGATTGAGTCGATCAGTCTGTGGCACTGCTGAGGTGTTATGGAAGCCCAGGTTGATCTGATAGCGGCCTTCAGCTCTTCTGCATTGTTGGGTCTGGCATAGGGTTGCAAAGGAGCGGAAAGTTTCCACAGGAATTTTTTTGCAAAACCATATAACAGGAAACTTAAATGTAGTTGAGAACAAGTCTATGCACGCCTAGCTCAGCTGGACCCTGAATGCAGCTGGTTGGAAACATAAACGTAAACATAAAACGTTCTGTTGTTTTTGAACGTCTGTCATCAGTGTTGCGTCTGAACGTTTCAGCCCTATGCCTGGCAAGTGTGAGAGCGCCGAAGTGCTTAGAGGCCAAGAGTGGTGTTGCAAACAGATAGAGATTTCAATTATAGCTTGCAACATATTGAAATATGAAATTTTTGGAGCTGTGAATTTAGTTAAACATTTTGAATTATGAACTATGAACTGAACTATTTCATGTAGAAAGTGAACTTTCCCAACACTGTTTGTCATTACCTAGCATATTGATTACTTGGTAAACTGAAGCCATGTTCATTTTAATACCAAATTTATTTATATACAGTAGACTACATTTTTACAGCAGTGAGAGTAGTATATCTGTATGTCCACACTAAAGTACACCATCACCTCGATTATTCACGGCTTTCGGGGTCCATCAACAAGCACGAGTTGGGCAACTACTACTCACAAAATGTCAAAAAAGTAAAAAAAAACACTTTTAAAAGTTGTATTATAAGTGTTTGCATGCATGTCTGCTTATGACAAGGTAAATACAGTTAAATTACCCCTATATTTCCTGTTAATTCCCGTTTATTCCCATTAATTCCCGTGGAAAGTTTCCAACTTTGAATATTCCCGGAATTTTGCAACCCTAGTCTGGCATATCGCATCTTCCTCTTCACAATACCCCATAGATTTTCAATGGGGTTAAGGTCAGGCGAGTTTGCTGGCCAATTAAGAACAGGGATACCATGGTCCTTAAACCAGGTACTGGTAGCTTTGGCACTGTGTGCAGGTGCCAAATCCTGTTGGAAAATGTAATCTGAAATACTGAATTGGGATTTTTCTTAGTTGTCAGTTATAATCATTTGTTGCAACGATGGAATCTAGTTATAGTACCACACATTAATTCAGTGAGCTCTTTCGAATTACCAGTTTTTTTCATATGTTTGTAAAGGCAAAATGCATGGCTAAGTGCTTGATTTTATACACCCGTGGCTATGGGACTGAAGGAAACACCTGAATTTAATGATTGAGTTATCAGTGTGTGTGTCTTGACATGCATTGCACACTGTACTGTATTTTATAAAATATAATATAAAAATCTAATTAAGCCTTTTTAGACTAGTGTACATATAACTGGAATTGAGTTGAACTAGGCACTTTATAGCGTAACATCAACAACCATTCAACGCTTCACAAAGTACGGCATCCTTTTACACAAGGTTTTCTAAACGCTCTTTCCCTCCTAGTCAAGCCCAGTAGAGCTTACAGTCGTGGCTCTGTGGTGATGGTAGATGAAATTATGAATGCCAGCCCTCCCAAGTTGGGCTTCCCTGAGGCCGGGCTCCGGATCATGGTCACCAGCCATTTTGGCCCCAAGACCCGGCTCCGTATGGCCAGTCGCCTTATCATCACTGAGGTATTCTGGGGGTGTTTGTGGAAAGATGTACTCATGTTTGACTTGATAGGTCTGTAATGATTTGCATTGTGCTGTTAGTCACATGGTGACCTGTCCTCTGAAAGCGACAGAAGCTGGTCCAGGCCGCCAATGGCGTGGAGACTGCAGTCATTGATGGGAAAGTGGACATAGAAAACGGAAACGTGCCTGAAGACAAGCCCAGCGAACAAGAAGAGAATGACACCATATCTCCCTTCCATGTGCCAGGTATGTGTGTACACGCTCAATGTTTTGTGATGTTTCTTTGTGTATAACTTGTGTATACTTAAACTGCTTATTACAGTAGTTCATGATATACAGCAGGCAGATGAACCTAATCCTAACCAACCAAATATATAGGTTGCAGTTCAATACACTTGGTGCCCATAACCCAAATTATCCTTACTTCATAGAATTGACTAATTGCCTTGACTAATTATCATTCCCCCTTCACATTTGAACATTGCTGTCCAATTATCTGTCATTAGGAATTGCTTCCAACTATAAACAAGATCTAGCCCCAGTAGACAGGTCTAATATCAGCGTCGCGGCTGACTTTTTCTCCCGTTCTTCTCTTTGTCCTTTAGCGGGAATTGGTAGTAAATTTAAGTGGCTGATCTCCTGGCCCCTGCTGCTGCTTCTCTTCTTTACTATCCCCAATTGTGGCAAGCCTCGCTGGGAGAAGTACTTCATGCTCTCATTCATCCTCTCCACTGTCTGGATTGCTGTCTTCTCCTACTTCATGGTGTGGATGGTGAGTTGCACCGTTGTAGGAGTTTGTGTGTGTGTGTGTGCACGCAACCTCTCACAATTGTTTTTTTTGTAGGTAACCATAATTGGGTTTACACTAGGCATTCCTGACGTCATCATGGGCATCACTTTCCTGGCAGCTGGCACTAGTGTTCCTGACTGCATTGCCAGTCTGATTGTTGCTCGGCAAGGTACACATCAATCTACTCTGTTCTTTGTCTACTATGGTGTGTGTGTGTGTGTGGACATAGAAATCATTTATGTACACAGTACAGCAGACGATCAAGGATCTGAAGTGCATATTTCTACAGTAATGATTACACTAACAGTACTTTCAATGGTCAGTCAAGGACCGATCTGTATTTATTAGTTGTAAGTAACCACATTCACCAGGCATGGTGAACAAAGAAGAATAACAGTGTAACAATACTATCTCGATTTACAGTAGCTAGCTTTAGTGTTTGTTTGTTGAAATGAAAAGAGCCACATCATACACACGGGCACACATGAACATCGCCCCATCCCTTCCTCACACACGCACATGCATACATACACACAGACACACATCAGATATGGACTCCTACAGTACTTAGACCACAGGCCAGTCATTTTCAACAATGAACATTGTGTGCACTGTCTCACACACACCAACTCATGTTCAACCATGTCCACAAATTAAAATATAACCATATACATCCGATCATGGCTGGCGCTCCCCATCCGTAGCTATTGCAGTTAGCTTCGGGGCAGATTTGCTTTCACAAATGCAGCCGTCGTCGTTTCTTTCAAATCTTTGCCACGTGTTCTGTCTTTTAATGGCACAATATCAAGGACTTCTTCTTTGATCACACAATCTTTTGCCACCGTGCAAATATTGCCAACTGAGGCTTGTCTTTGGCTCTGCGATATTCTGTGTACAACAGTTTGACGAGACAGTTGGACGTCTGATACCATTTGTTTTAGTTTGTCGAGACAAGATTTCAACATTGTCTCTGAGGCATTTTTGAACTAACTCCCCTTCATTGTATGGCTTTTTAGCTTGTACAATGTTCCAAGCTAGTTGATACGATGCAAGCGTTACGGTCTCTGAGTGAGACTTTTCAAAGGGATTACGTTGTGCTTGCGAAATTCAGTCCCTTTTGGAAATTCCTGGTCGATGTAAGCATTAGAGCCCGACCGATTTATCGGCGGGCCGATATTAGCGGATGATATTAGGCATTTTCCAAACTATCTGCATTTATAATGGCCGATGAATGAATATAAAAAATAAAAACGGCCGAAACACCCTTCAACCATGTTATGAGTGTTGGCATTGCATGGTTTGTCCACCAGAGAGAACTCTACAACGTCCCTGTTGGCAACACTCGTGTTTAGAACGCCACAAACCCTACAACCAGTTGATCTAGCCAGAGTTGGGCAGAGTGATTTTTATTTTTTTATTATATATCGGCCGATACATCCGATTTTTAAATCACCAAATATTTGTATCGATATTGACCTTAAAAGTCCTTTATTGGTCGGGCTCTAGTTAGCATTGGAGTGAGCTGAAGTGGCGCTGAATATTTGAAGCCTTGAAATGCACTAATGACGCCTGGCATATAAGGCAGAATGGCTTGCCATTACGTTCAACAAAAAAATATAAACTCTCCCACTGTTAAAAACATCCTGTGTTCATCTTCATATTTTCATTTGGCTGAGCATTTTTTCCTTACCATTTTCAGAGCGAATTTGACACCAATTGTTTACTCAACAATAAGGTTTTAGTTAAAATAAAGTTTTATGTTGGTCCACACCAGTCGCGTTTTGCGCGTCTATTTTAGATACAAAGTGAATGTACAGACGCGATCACACGTACATTCGTGTCAAATGCGCCTTTGCGTGAGATGAAAATATTGAACTCAAGCTAACACGCATACACATTATAAAATATAAATAAACCACAAAATTCGATATGAACGTAAGAGCCGCATGGAACCAGGCAAGGATCCGTATGCGGCTTTGGTGCCGTGGGTTGGCCAGGCCTGATCTACAGTAATTACAGTAACTAGAGAGGGTACCATTTCTGGGGAAATTGTGGAGTGTGCTTTTGTTGGTTGCATGGGGGTCTTTAAAAAAAAATTACTGACATTTTTTCAAATTATATTTCTGTATATTTTGTATAAAAATGCATACTTATTATTTATAAAGATTACATAGATTTAAAAGCATACATTTGTTGCTGCTCATTTACAACTCAAAGTTGAGTCAAGTGTAGGATGAAACGGTTGTCATCTAATTTCCCCTGCAAGAGGGAATGGTGATAGGCTATTGCATCCTCATAGTTGAAAGGTTGAATCAAAACGAATATATTGGGCAATCTGGTGTAAAAATGGTCTTAACCTCTATGACTTGCATCTCAAGTGTTTCCCTTCTAGTGATATTTTCAGGCATTTAGCCTACTCATATTAGCCTGGTCCTACCAGACTCTCGTACATTTCATTTGTACAGAGAGTCTGGGCTCTCCCTATTGACGAGCATTAACTTCCTTGAACTTCCGGGAACGTTCACCTTAGCCACTAACGGAGCGAGCTGGAAAATCAAACTTTTCCCGAACCCCGTGGGGAGGAGGGCTGCAACATCATTACTGAACTATAACTCAAACTAGCACACAACATCACGTCATCGTTCTCAGCCACTCCCTCTGTTTGCTGATTGGAGGAAACTGGCTAATATAACTACATCTAACTACATGCTCTTATTGTTCTTCCCTTTGGGACTTATTTGGTTTTCACAATGTATGCTTCATGTTTGGCTACCCAGACTGAAGGAAAAAGAAAATTGTGCGGAAGTACGTAGGAGGGCGGAGCCACTCGTATTGCATTCATTCATGAATAAAGAACACCCCTTTGAAGCTTATTCTAACAACGTTGTCACCGGCAGTATATCTGATCGAATAGCGATTCAAATAGTACCATCTGCTAACTGAAAATATGCCCCCAAAACCATAAATAAGCTTGACATTTATTTTGGGGGAAATCGCTCATTCAACAAAAGTTTTGGTAGCGATCAATGTCAGTAACAACGCAAAATGCGACCATTTGGTCTCAGTTTAGAGCCCTGCGTGGAGAAGCTGACCCTGGTTGTACTATGAGCTAGCTAACTATAGACCACTGCTGTGTGGGAATCACAGGAGCTAACCAGTCAAAGGGCGTACAAAAATACAGGGTGTTGATATGACAGCCTGGAAACCTAGCTACATGTTTGGCACCAACATTGTATATATGCAAACATTGAGTTAGAGTTTTAGGGGTGGGAAAATAGGTAGGCTGAGTAGAGCCACCACAGCCTACTAGTTTTGCATTTCAACCACGTTTCCTGCGATAACAGAACAGAAGTGGAGGTTCGTAATCTAATAGTTTCACCAATTGAAAAACGATTCTGGGACATTTGATTTAGGTAAGGGGAGCGCTGAAAATGTTCTGTCGCCGTTTGGCTTCTTAGCCAGTGTCTTTTTTTTCTTCTTACCAGTGTCTTGCGTACAGCGTTGCAGTGAGCTACTGTGGAGGAAAATTCCAGCGGCACTGTGTAGATGTGAATATAGTCAAGATGGCGGTTCAATACAATTGATTTAGTTTGTACAAACGGAAGATTTAACAGAGCACTCTGGACCCGTCATAGCGAAGGACATGCAGGCTGTAACCTACAGGTTGTTCGAGAGAGAGGTCCTGAACATCAGATATGTACTGCCTTATATAAACTTGGAACAAATGGTCAACTAAATGGTCAATCCATCAATGCAGTGGTCTCTGTGATTGGCTAACTCTACTCAGTGACAGTTTAAGACAATAAAACTCCATACCAAGTGTCCCACAGTTCTTTGATGTCACAGCTCTCCCCAACCAGTAGATAATAAAGCCACAGGAGTTGACCAGTCAAATGATCAACTGTCCTTTGTGGTCATCTTCAAACAAGACTTTTAATTAACACAAACAATGAAACGGGACACAGTCCTTCTAGCCAAAGTTCAGAGCAGCTGCCTCGTTGACCCCTTCTACAACTTCTCCCCCAGGTTATAAATACTTTAGGACAATCTGACTTCTTTCCCTACAGTGCCTCAGCCTCTTACATTCACTGTCTATAACAAAGGAACTTATAGATCGCTGCTTATAAAACACATATATTGTAACTGTCTTAAAATTCCATTACAGCTACACTAGTTTAAAACTACAGGTAATGATAATTTAACCAACAAATTGTTTACTTGTAATCTAATGTCATAATAAATCGCAAAACAAAAATGTATTTGTGGGGAATGTTTATTTTAACGATTGAAAACAGATCACAGACCGCAGTCGTATGTATCGGGAAACGGGGTAATGTCATGATGCTAATGCCTCAGACGCAGACTACTGTTTCCGAAAGTAGATGTACTAGCTTAATAATATCAGCGTATATAATATTGTTGGCTTAATTTTTCACCACAAAAAAATCAAATCAAGCCTAAACTGTGTAACGGAACGTAAAATGTAATACAAGCAACGCAATAGCTAAAAAGACAAACCTTTTGACACCAACGTTGTCTATGTAGTCCAAATATTGAGGGATCTTGGGGGTGGGAAAATAAATAACACAGAAATAAATGTATAAGAGAGAGAACAAAGGGTGCGCCCTTGCCGAAGGCAAGGCACACCCAATTATTAGCTAAATTAGTTTGAAAACATTAATCTTTTGGTCATTTCACACTGAAAAAGATTAGAACAATTGTTTAAGTAAATCTATAGAGAAAGTATTATCAAGAAGTTGTTTATAACAAAATCATGTGTGCCACAATTATTGGATTTAATACTTGCATTTAATATTTTGTACATCCTTTCTTTGCCAATACATCAACAGTCTTCTCCTGTAACATCTATTGAGGTTGGAAAATACAGAGCAAAGAATGTGAAACTCAGAAAACTCACTCTCTCCAGTTAATCCAGGGTCGTCTTTCATGCACTCGTCTTCAGCTCAGTCCACAGGTTTTCATTGGGGTTTAGATCAGGGGACTGATCACCGTGGCAGAAACTTGATGTTGTCTTTGGGTATTTGTGCTATTCAACGATGACCCAGATTGAGTTTAGTGGCAGAGGCTCAGATTTAAAATGTTTCTGGTACCATATTTCTACGATTAAACGCTGCAGCGTTTATTACACAATGTTAAGTTTATCCGGCAAATTTTCAGCCCTGTACTGGATAAGTTATTAAAAACAGTTACAATACAAACAATGAACACACGCAGGGCAACATAGGACAAGCAAGACATAGCATACAGATAGAGCAACATGCAACAAGACAAATCCATAAAAGCAACAGTGTTTCCACACCTCACAAGCTACAGACAACATTGAAAGCGGTAATACACAGCTAGGGATTATGTTTACAAATATGGTTGACCATATCTTCATGTTTTTGGTGAAAGTGTGATAGGTGGTGCAGTTGTGTATCTGATGGCCAGGGCTGGACTGGCCATCTGGCATACCGGGCATTTTTGGTTGGTCCTGCCCATAGAGAACTGACAGCGGCCCATTGGTTTATTTTCTTCATTGGCACTGGTCTGACCCAATCAAATCCAGGAACCCCCTTCCCCTGATTCATAATATCGCGTCCTGCAGGCCGAGACACGAGCTGTTGGCTAATGCGTATGCTGGTTTAGCATCGTTAAAGTTTAGCATCGCTAAAATGGAGAAACGACCACCAAAGTGCAAGGAAGGCGCAGGAAAAGTTGAGGGAGAACATTTTTTAATGCAAAAATGTTTTAGTCGAATGCCACAAAATGTGCAAATATTACGAACATGTTTGGGAGGGCTTTAGCTGCTTCAACATCAGCATTACCTGTAGAGAAAGGAGGAGAGGTGGCTGGCTCAGAGAAGCAGAAACAACATACTGACAGGCTCAGGGAAGAAGCCAAGGAGGAGGAGAGGCCATGGGAGCGAGTGAGGAAAAGATGGAAGAAAGAGTAGTTGACGATGTGGAGTAGGCAAATTAACAGGGACTCTCAGGAAGGGAGGGAGGCTGTGTGTGTGTAATGTGCGTCTTACGTCGTAACTGCAAAAATCCAATAACATGAATAATACTGAATGAAGTACTGAAGGGGAAGATTATGGGCATATACCACGCTCACACAACTGATTTGTTATAGGCTAGTAGTTCTATAAGAAATAAAACTAGAGAGCGTACAATTTCTGGGGAAATTGTGGGGTGTGCCTGCTTGGTTGCAGGTGGGTCCGTCCCCTTAAGTTTTTCCCTTCTAGTGATATTTTCAAGCATTTAGCCTACTGTACTCATATTGCATAATTCATGAACACCCTTTGAAACAAGCGAACCCCCTAGAAAGAAGCTACTGTAACAATGTTGTCACTGGCAATATTTCAGATGGAATCGTGATTCAAGTAGTACTGTCTGCTAACTGAAAATATGCCCCCCAAAACGTAAATAAGTTTGACATAAATTTAGGGGGAAATGGCTATTTCAAAACAAGTTTGCTCGGCAAGCTGGCTGCTGTTGCTATAGCCACACTTAACTGATTGTTTAAAAGCGCCGGAAATTAGGACACTACACACTGCCAGTGGGCGACCGAGTCTGACTCTGAGGCTAACGTCAAAACATGATGCGGTCTCACTCAAATTCCAAGTTTCACACAAATCACAAAAAAATGCTGACTTGCTGGCTGTCTTCGCAATAATCGCTATATCTTAAGCTAAAGAATATGAGTGAGACCGCGTCGCATCTGGTGTTTACTGTCTTCGATGCCACAGAGTTTCCAACGTTTCTTTATGTCAAAAGAAATGTTCTCTTTTCTGGTGCTAATGTCAAACTTGTGTACGTTTTGGGGGGGCATATTTTATGTCGCAGCTAAACTTGACATAAAATATTATCTATAATCTAAACTCCAATTTGCGTGCTATTACGAAAATACCACTATGACGCTTTCTAGCATGGCTGCTGCCCAAGACTAGACAGTCTCACGGGCCACCCGCACTCGCTCAAATTGCAAAGACTTTCACAACCTAAATCAAAAATCCGAGATTTCAGTTCCACTCGAAATCGCTTTCTCAACAAAACCCAACAGTTGAGATGTTTTGGGGGTGGTATTTTTCAGTCATAATCTGAACTCCACTTTTCGTGCTAGAACGCATCACTATGTATCCATGCCTCGTTGCTGAGTGTTCTGACGCAGTGAAGTAGGCTATAACTGAGTACCCTTTGCCGACAAAATACACTTTTTGCCACAAAAACATTGTATCCTCCTAATCTGTGCAACGGAACGAAAATTTGAATACAAGCAACTCAATCGGGACCAAGACAAAACTTTTGACACTGACGTTTTCTATGTAGTCCAAATATTGACCGAGCCTTAGCAAAAATAACTAGAAACGGCTGTTCCTGCGAAACAGCAGTGAGAATGCTGAAAACCTGAATGGGCATAGCTGACCATGCTAAAAAAGCTGAACATTGTGAACATTTAGTAGAAAGTTATAAGCTGAAGCTTCAAAATGCCCGAAAGGTATTTTTGAAAGGGGCTGGAGCTGGACGAAGGCATAAAACTACAGAAAAGAAGAAAAATGCAAACCAAAAAGGGCAAAAATTCAGAAAGGAAAATGTGAAAATTTAGCCGAAAACCAGTTGCTGAAGTCTGGGTTGAACGAATTTGAAGATAAAAGGACAACACTGGAATGAATTGAACTTGCTGGAAAAAAAGGCACAATTGATTAAATGGCTGAAAAAAAGTTATAAGTCCTAGCAGAAAAAGTATAAGGTTTAAAGAAGGAGATGGGATATTCATTCTGTTCATATTTTGAATTATTTTTCAATCCTTATAAAATTAAGTCACCTAAAGATGCTAAATAAGTTGAGAAAAGGGAAAAACTTGCAGAAATGTAGTTGCTGGAACTCTTTTCAGAGCTGGAAAGTACTTGTGGAAGGACAGTGGAACAGTGAAGAGCGTTGGCCAATCGTATTTGGTTCCTTGTAACGTATTAACCGTTGGTCATTGGCAAACATTTATAACCTGGAATCTAGGTTTCACGTTCAAGGTGGAGGAGAAACTAATCATGTGTGCCTTCACACCCAGTCCTGTTCAGACACTGAATTTAAAGATGACATCAAAATAATAATCCATGGTGCAAGGTTGCCGATGTTGCCGTTGTCCCTGGTGAGTTTGTTATACTTTTAAATTAAATCTCACATTACGTGACTTTGTTGTGCAACTGCAAAAAAGCTACTCGAACTCAGGTTTAAAAGCTGCTGCTGCAAAAAGCTGAACTACAGTATTGTGGGTATTAAATAAGATCATGCTACATCTAACCAGCGGATAATTTCTTGTAAGTGTGTTAAAGTGGTATTTGTACAGACTGTAATAACACCGTAGGCGTGAACAATGCATGCATTGTCATCCATCTGACTTTAGCCGAAACAAAGCTTGAGAGAGGATGCATTGGGAGATTTCCTACAGTAAGCTAGATACTGCTTCAAATTGAAAACAGAGAAGATATTTCGAGTAAAGACAAGTTACTTAACATCTGTGTTCAATATCGTCAATTAAAAGTAAAAACGTTCCAATTACGAAGCGTTTGTTCCTAGGATTAACATCAGCTGCAGCAAACACTTTCCACAGCCCCGGTTTGGCTGTTCGTGGCGGTCAGCTATGACAGTCTTGAGCCTCGATTTTTGCAGTTTCTGGGAAACTTGCTCAAATAAACGATCTAGCTAGATTATGTACACGTTAACAGCATTCTCACAATAATAAAGAGAAACAGGAAAACAATAGTGCTTAACAGCATTCTCACAATAAGAAGATTATATATGTGAGATAACAGTGTGTGCTTGCGTGGCACACCCAATAATAAAAAAGGCGCTTCGCGGCTTGGCCACCAATAAATCATATATATCTGAGATAACAAAGGTTGTGCTCCATGCCGAAGGCAGAGCACACCCAATAATCATATCTCTAAGAATGAATTAATGACTTAAGTGTAAGATCAACAGATAAGTCTTGAGACCCCTCTTGAAGGATCCAAAACTATCACATGAACGCAGAACACTAGTTAAACACAATTAAATAACTTTTTCGAGGTTCCGGGTGCGGCGTTTAATCGATGTAATATCCCTCATGTTTGATCAAGCAGAAACTGAATTTCTTAATCCTCTTCAACCCTTTGCAAAGCAAGCCACGGCTACATGACTCACTGTTAGAGCTGAATGCCTTTCTCAATACAGGACTTGGCGACATGGCGGTCTCCAACACAATTGGCAGTAATGTGTTTGACATACTGGTTGGACTGGGTGTGCCCTGGGCAATACAGACCATGTGTGTCAACTACGGCTCAGAGGTAAGTCTTTTATTATGGTGGCGTTTGAAGTACCAAAACATTCATAGTAAGTTGTGTTGTAGAGCTACATTAGTTAATGGTTTGGCAGCAAAATGAACATTGGAGGCTTGAGGAACTTAAATTGTCAATAGCTTTATTTGAATGAGCTCTGGGGGGTATTCCATCAACGTCCATCAAGTCTCGCTAAAACAAATAAGTCTCACTTGGGTAAACGTCAACTCAGACTTAAGCCTCAAGCCATTCCACTAACGTTCCGTTCCACTAACAGGCAACGCTAACTCACTCAATAAGCTTAGACTGTGCAGCCCAGATAAGGCGATCGTCGAAAAGAGGAGTTATGTCGCAAAAAGCAAAGCGTAAACCAGCAGAGTGGTGTTGTTTCAGCAGCGTAAATTGATTTTTTGAGTTGTCCCCAAAAAGGGTTGCCGCAATTAACATGACAAGGGAGACAACTTGTCAAACCATTACGACCGCTAAAAAGCGTAAATTGTAGACACACCAAATTAACATATATGCATTCAGTGATTTACTGATAATTAGCGTAATTTGATGAGCTGTTTGAAACCGTTCTGACAGTAGGCTGGCCTATGGCCGATATTCTCAACCGGAGATTGAGAATATAACCCAAAAAAGAACGTGGCAGCAATAGAAAATTGTAGGATAAAATTAAACACTGAAGAAGGCCATGGTTAATTGAACTTGATGTGGGCTAATAATGTTTTTGTCTTCACATTTTGAACACAATTAATACATTACTTCAAAATAACTTTGCCGCACGCATTTATTAAGATAAAAGGGTTGTCAAATAACGGATACGCCATAAGCGATTGTAACTTGTCTAGACGCTCTGCTTAGTTTCTAAGGCCTTATTTGATGTCACTTAACCAATGGCTTTTGAAAACAGTAAAAGTGACTTGTTTATTTAAATGTATATATTTGTTGGAGATGAAGTAAACACGTAAATCGTTCATGTATGCACTTCAAAAAGTCTTAATTTACGTTTCCGAACACGGACAAAAGTGTTTTGCACGCAGGAATTTACTTGACGGAATTCTTTGCAACACATTTTAGTTTAGCTTGACTTTTAGGCTGACAAGGAGCAGGCTATTTCCGAAGTGTGAATTATCTTGGTTACGTAGCTTGAACTAAAATAAGACGCCTTAATGGAACGGAACTCTCGCTAAAGTAAGTGAGACTTGGCGAAATAAGTCTCGCTTTTCCTTAATCTATGTTGATGGAATACCCCCCTGGGGTGCTTACTCCTGTTTTGAGAGAGGGAAAATAAGAGTGGTTCAGGACTAGTCTTTGACCCTCTCTCAAGCTCTCTTCTCTCCCACACACCTTATTTCTTTCTGTTCTTTAGGTGATGATCAACAGTCGTGGGTTGCTATATTCTGTAGTGCTTCTGCTTGGCTCTGTGGCTCTCACGGTGAGCTAAATGTCACTGGTTCTTAAACCAATGTGGAAGTCAGCTATGTATTCCATTGTGGCCATGGGTGTGGGATTGTATTCATGAAAACGACTGCTGCTCGGCAAACTGTTGTAATTCTATTGACTTACAACAACAACATGCAGTTTGCCTTTTCAACAACCATGTTGCTTAAAAGCTAAGCTAAAGTCAAGGAAATGTATGAAGGTTGAGTAAACTTGTGTGTGTGTGTGTAGGTGTTGGGGATTCATCTGAACAAGTGGCGTCTGGACCTGAAACTGGGGATATACGTTCTGGTTCTTTACGCCATCTTCCTCTGCTTCTCAATCATGATTGAGTACAACGTGTTCACCTTCGTCAACCTGCCTATGTGCCTGGATGAGTAGACCGTTCCTCTGATCCGGAATCCTCAGCTCAGACACCAACCTACCGCCTCTGCCATACCACACCTCATTTTCTCCTTACTTCACTACTGTCATACAGGCTCCTCTCCCTCCCCTTGCCCTGGGTCATCCCTCTATTCATATATTCACAAATTCATATAATCAATCCCTGGAGCACAAAAACACTTTTAGTAGACCTTCAGTCTACCTCCCAAGAGCAAGGTAGAGAAATAATCATCTCCTATCACCACCCCATATGACCCAACAACTATCTTCCCGAAACCACCCAACCACCTCAAACTTTTTCTGAGCCTCCCACCCTACATGCTATTTCATCCATATAAGTAGAATTCACCTCGGACCTATTCTCCTTTCTCAACTCTATTCCCTCTCTCTGGGAGGAGGAACGTCTCCCTGGCAGCTCTCCTCCTCCATTCCAGACCAGGGATGGACACTCTTCATTCTTCATTCTCTTCATTCTTCATTCTCTTCCTCTCATTTTCCTACCCACAACAAACTTCTACTAATCTGCTCTTTGGCTTTTTCTCTTTCACATTTTAAGAAGGACAGTTTGTCAGGAAGCTTTGTGTGAAATGAGCAACACACCAAGTCAAAGCTATCTGTTAGAGCGTGTATGTATATGCAGCACTTCACAAAGTAATATATTTTTTTCTGTCCTTTTTATTATTTATTTAAAATGGTGACTTGTATAAAATACAAACACAGCTTGTTGCAATCATAGGACACAGCCCTGTTTGTACAGTGAACAAATTGCACATGGAAATGCATTTCTTGCTTTGTGCTGTAAGGAGATTTGGCCCTTAAAGGGGTGCCGTCTGGCTGATGAAACAACTCCATAACCTGTTGTGTTGAAGCTCAGATTTTTTTTAGAAACTGATCTTTTCAGACCAACTGCACAACACTAAAGAAAAAAAAGTGCTCCAAGTCTTAGGGGACAGTCTCATTTCGCTACCGTTGATGGTGAATTATTTGTCTTTGTCTTGGGACAACAGTGTGGAGGTGTATAGTCGTACAGATTCAAAGAACTGGACAGATATCCTCATCCTCTGTCTGCTCTGACTCCCTCCCGCCACCAGGGGGCAATGTAACCCACCTGATCTGTGCATAGAAGGGGTCTCGACCACAGCCAATCGGTTATCAGGGATACTCGGCGCCTTGCAACTCCAGGAGGTGGCAGTGGTGGTATTCTCTTGATGTGAATTATATGTAGATATTGCACTTTAACAAGCAAGCAGTCCTCTCATTCTGAATCAACTAGTGCTTCCCTCTGTATGTATGTGTGTCTGTACAGTGTATTTGTATGTTTCCGTGTGCATGTGTGAGAACAGCAGTGGTATTTGCAGACTGCAAGCCCACGCCAGGTCTCACACCAGCCTAAAAAAATAGAAACCTCTAACAACGTGAGCATATCCGTCTGTTTGCAGTGCATGCTGGGACATTCAATGTTACGAAGGCTGAGGGTGTCTCCATGGAAACAGCCCGAGGCCACTTCACAAAACCGGCAGCTACAAGCTACACTGCAATCTAGACATTTGACATCATGCAAAAATACCTGCGGGGAGTTTGGAACAAGGTTAAGAAAACTGAAGTTGAAATGGGGGGAAGGGAGGATTGAGTTACTGTTGAAAACATGTTGTCTTGCCAATGTGGCAGCAGATCTTGTATATGCAATCTCAATGTATGTGATGGAAGGGGCCCACAGAGGTTGCCATATTGTTAGGGGGATCCTGTGAAGGCACCACAATGTGGACATTTATGTAAGAATGTCACAGCTCACAGGTATGGAAGACAGGACGACAGAACCAGGAAAGCCCTGTATTATGAGAAGCAGAGCAGTACGGAGTCCAACCCTCTTTCACAAGGGCATTAATCTCTCAATTACTATTCCAGCTGAGGGGCAGATTCCGGCTGAGGGACACACGCAGGCTACATGTGGTTTACCC